>JACYFF010010365.1:6025874-6083559 GCA_017589665.1 Selenicereus undatus | reverse complement strand
CAAATCAAGTGAAAATTTGATGCAATCCAACAGATTCGGTCGAGCAGCCAAAATTCACACAAGCAAGCGACCAAATTCAACCCTCCCCACTGCACCTCTGAACTCAGTTCAATAACTCTGCACTCTGAAACAGATGCTAGAACGAAGCAAAAGAGAAGACCACACCTGAGATTTGAGAAGACGAAGGGCACGATCCGGCAGACAAATTCCAAACCACGGTGATGGACCAATAATCTGGGGAGCCAAGGACGGCCATTAAGGCCACCATTGAACTGGCCCTAGAGGTCAACACGAATTGGTTCGTCGGTGGTGAAAGCTGCAAGCCCTGGACATCGGTGGCAAGCGAAAACAGAGCGAACTCAGGGAGGGACCAAGGAGAGACAAAGCTATAGTGCTCAGCCGACTACCAATTTCCACTGGTGACCGCTGCCCGAGGTCACCCAAGTGACCGTTTTGCGCGAACGGAAAAGGCTTGCGTTTTGTTTTCAGTCGACAGAGAAGACAGAGAGAGAGAGCCTCCAAAAAAAACAAAAAAAAAAGAAATAAGAAATAAAAATTTAAAAAATAAAAAATAAATAAATAAATTAAAAAAATTAAAAATTTAAAAAATTAAAAATTAAAAAGAATAAACAAAATTTTCACAAAATTTCGATAACTTCATAAATTATCACATATTAATTATATTCTCATTATTTTAACCCACTTCAACCCACCACATAAAAAATATACCAACTTCAACCATCTTCAACCAACATCAACCCACTTCAACCTACTTCAACCTATTTCAACTCACTTCAAAAAAAAATACCAACTTCAACCTACCTTAACCTATTTCAACCTACTTCACCCTTTTACCTACGAAAAGAACAGACCCTTAATCATCGGCGAAACTAGCGAGTGGTAGCCGACAGTGATGATGTGTATAATGGAGCATTTATCGCATAGTACACAATGGTGATGGATGGATAGATCCTAGCCAACAGGGAGGATAGTAAAGTAAGCTGAGGTTTATTGGATAACTAACGATCTCCACTAACCCTTCTTGCAACATGTGAACGACCATCAGCCAGTCGTTGCCCTTGGTTGCATGATGCAAGCAATCAAAGTACACTTTTGGGCCGGTGGCAAAGGTTTGCCACGAGGAGAGCGAAAGAGTCAGGGGGAGGATTTAGAGCATTTTTAGTAGGAGTTTTGAATTTTAGAATTACCATTTATTATATCAGTAAAAGTTTTATAAATTTAGAATTTGTATTTCATCACTTTTTTAACTTATGGAACTCAATTTTAATCATCCAATAAAAATATTTATCATGGACACACCTTATAACACACAACCTATTTTTAAAATCATTTAAAAATTATATACTTACTTCAAAAAAAAAGAAAAAGGAAAAAAATATTTTAAAAAGCAAAACAGTGACCCGCGAGAAGACATACACAGACGTGCTTCCCCGTGTGTCACACGCGTTTCAAGGCGGCTGGGAAGACAACAATGGCACGCAGCAGACACACGGGCCCCACCCTTTGCCTCGCGTGTCTACGACTGCTAGTGATCTTAATTACGAGCTTCATGTCTTAATTGCATTAATTCTAATAAATTAATTAATTGATATTCCATTGAGAGCTTTTAGGAAAGTGGATAATTACTAAAACTAACTTCTTAACTATCGCCTTAAGGTGACAATTAGCAAAATTGAAAAAAATTTATGTGATTTTTTTTTTATACATATATATAGAGTTCTTCCGATTATAAGTATGTTGTGTATTATTTTATCTATTTATTTATACTTTGATGCATCTCTCTCCAGCAAATTCTCCTCTACTTTGGGTTTTTTGTTTTTTTGGAAGTGAAATTCTTCTTCTATGATTTGTTTTCACCAGAAATTGACCATGGGGTTTTAATTAATGCACTGTACTTGTAGTTGTGACCCACAGGGATGCTTTGAACATAATGAAAAGGGAGGGAAGGGATGTCAATGTTATGAAATCAGGCAGGTTCGAATCTTAACTATATGTTTGATGCGTTCTGAAAAGCAGCAGCAAATTTTTTGGACTTTTTCACAAGCATGTGATGATATGATGTCTTTTTTGTTTTGTTTCCTTTGGATTCGCATGTCCTGTATCCCACGAAAAAATTAAAAATAAAAAAAATTGAAGAGCGATGCCTTGTATCTTCTGGAGTCATACAATTATGACTTGGCGACAATGTGTAGTGTGTATGTTATATGAATCAAACACATTTAAGGTTTAATAATCACAATTAATGATCCATTGTGAAGATTTAATGGAGTCATTAGGATAATTTCATTGAGGTTATCTGGTCTTCTTCAATTCTTCTGGACTAGATAAATTATTATCTCTACTATTTTTCTTAATTAATTTATTAATAAGATACTGGGATTGTTTAGTTAATTGGTTGTCTACTCCTCTGTTTGAGGATTAGTTCGTATCTTGTTTTATACTTTTGGTTAAATTAAATCTATAGTATCCAACTATATAATTAGCCTAAAAAAGAAACTCTAACCTAAAAAATTGTGAGTAGAAAGTAAGGTTTATATCCAATCAATGCTAAATTATGCTTTAGCCAAATTTTAAATTATATTTTTGGTTGAAAAGTTTAATCTAAATTGTACTACGCAGGCTTAGTCAGTCACACTTTGTTCATAGTCATTTCATAATTCATATCCATATTCATGTAGGGCAAGTATTTATGAAAATGGATCCGCATCCTAAGACCAACTACGTATGAGGAAAGCAGAAATTTGACGAGTTCAACCTGGGTGAGAATAATCTTATGCTTAAAAAGCATGTTCTTTATCATTATGAAAATAGCGGAGGTTTTAACAAGTACTACTATAATAATATAATGTCAGTATAACTCCTAGATCAGTAATAATGAATAAGACTCGGACTATAATGTAGTGCAAACAACTACACAGGTATTACTATATTTTGTTTTAATTATTTAGTTAAATCATATTACCTTGCTGTGCGAAGGAGAAGCGTGAAAAGGAGAATATTTAGTTAAATCATATTACTATAATGTAGGCCACGTGAAAAGGAGAAGCGTGGCCGCCCCGGTGCGAAGGTGCGAGAGTATAAACCCCCCCGGTGGTAAGAGAGGGAGGGGTAGGCCGAAGAAGAGCCTAGAAGAGGTGGTTAGAGAGGACCTCAGAGTTGTCGGTCTCACGGAGGACATGGCTCAGGATAGGAGTTTGTGGCGGGACAGGATCAAAGTCCCTGATTGTAGGGGACCGGTTCCGTAGGTGGCAGTAGCGTAGGAGGTGTGGGGTGGGTAGGGTTTTGGTTTGCTTGTCTGACAGGTTGTGCTTTTCCGGGATGTCACGGCACCAAGCGCCCCTGGTTTATTGAGGTATGTCTCTGCTCCCTATCTCAAAGCTTTCTTCCCTTCTCCCCCTCCCCTTCGCCCTACCTCAAAGCTTTTTTTGGCAATCGTTTTCTCTTCAAACCTTTTTCTCAAAGCTGTTTTGTGGGTCTTATGGAATCAACCTCTCTATGGGTAGAAATACCGGTAGAGGTAAGGTTGCCTACAGCTGGATCTCCCCAGACCCCGCGAAAGCGGGACCCACATTGGGAGTTTGTTGTTGTTGTTGTATATTACCTTGCTGTCTCTAAAAAGTAAAATAAAATTTATAGGGCATGGGATCCCTTTTGTACCTTTTACCAATTTTTTAAATGCCTTAAACGAAAAAACTTTACTTCGATCAAACAACATTGAAGACTTCAATTTTTTAGGTCTTGTTTGTCAAACAGCTGTTAGCTGTTTGTATTAGCTGTTAGCTATTAACTGTTTGAGTTAGTTGTTTGTATTAGCTATTTGAATTAGCTGTTTGTTTAAAAACTGTTTGATAAAATTAGCTATTTCTGATTAAATTGTGAGACAAAAAGCTAATTCTTCAAAAAGCTCATGGAATTAGCTTTTTCAAATAAGCTTTTTGGACCCAAAAAATTCTTCTAAAAAACTTTTTTACCAAACACCCAAATTAGCTTTTCATTTGATCAAACAACTAATTTTGATTAAAAAAGCTCATTTTGGTCAAAAAACTCTTCAAAAAGCTGTTTACCAAACAACCCCTTAAGCAAGGTCCAGAGACCTAAGCATGTGAAGGTAAGCTTGGAATCCATTAGTGCTTCCTATGAGGACAAAGGAGACAGGAGATATCTAGACAAAAGAGACATCCAGTCTAAGAAGCTACTGAGGGTACCATCTTGAACAAGAGTTCCTTTTTATGGAGACTTGAATATATCTAGGTAATTGATGAGGGGTTTTTTTTTTGGATAGGATATTACTTTATAATGTTGAAATAATGAAATACAAATAATGATTTTTGAGTCATAAATACTAAATAGGATGATATTAGGTCGCATTTGGGTTGAATTTATTTGGATCTAGACCCATCTATTTTTTGGATCCGAATTCCAATTGTCTCCTGGTCCAACTGGTCTACAAAGATGGGACCCAAACCCCAATCTTGTGGATCTAATGGGTCTACGGGTCTTTAGCGGATCCTAACTATTCTTCAAATTAAAGAGTTTTTGACAGATTGTTTTTCCATATTTCAACATGTATTCCCACATTTTAATAACAAAGAATTATATTTTAAAGATATTACATTTGATAATAAAAGCAATTCTTCCTTAAAGAATTATATTTTTTATTTTTTATTTTTTTCTTTTTATTTTTGAATTTTTTTATTTTGAATTTTTTTTTATTTTTTTATTTTGAATTTTTTATTTTTTATTTTTTATTTTTTTATTTATATTTTTTTATTTTTTTATTTTTTATTTTTATTTTTTTTATTTTTCATTTTTTATTTAAAATTAAAAAATTTTAAAAAAATGAAAATGAAAAATTTAAAAAATAAATAAAAATAAAGAAATAAAACATAAACTATAAAACATAAAAAATAAAAAATAAACACATAAAAGAATACAAATTAAAAAATCTGCCTAGTACTTTTTCAAGGTAGTGTCCTTGAGATAAATACAGCTTACCGGCCTTTTGATCCCTTTGAATCTCCATGCCTAAAATCTTCTTTGCTACACTCAGGTCCTTTATCTCAAACTCCTCATTGAGTTAAGATTTCAACTTGCTAATCAAGGATTTATCCTTAGAGGCAATTAGCATATCGTCAACATATAATAGCAAGTAAATAAAAAAACCATCAGAATATTGTCTAAAATACACACAATTATCATATTGACTACGTGTGTATCCTTGTGCAATCATGAAGGTGTCAAACCTTTTGTACCACTGCCTAGGAGTCTGCTTAAGTCCGTATAACGACTTCTTCAATCTAAATACCAGTTGTTCCTTCCCAGAAACTACAAAACCTTCGGGTTGCCTCATGTAGATCTCCTCCTCCAACCCCTCATGAAGGAATGCAGTCTTCACATCAAGCTGCTCCAACTCCAGATCAAACAATACAACAAATGCAATAAGCACTCTAATGGAGGTATGCTTAACAACAGGTGAAAATATCTCATTATAGTCAATATCTTCTTTCTGATTGCAACCACGAGCAACCAAACGCGCTTTCCACCTTGCATCTTCAACTCCAGAAATACCTTCATTTTTCTTGTAGATCTATTTGGCAGTTAAGGCTCTCCGGCCTTTAGATAGCTCACATAATTCCCAAGTGTGATTCTTTTGCAAACTCTCTATTTCCTCTTGCATAGCTAGGATCCAATTAGATGAATTTGGGCAGGAGATTGCTTCGGTATAGGTAGAAGGTTCAACACCTTTAGGCACCTCCTCTACAACTAAAAGTGCATATGCTATCAATCTCTCATCGTCAGTATAGCGGACAGGTTTCCTGATCTCCCTTCAAGGATGATCACGAGCTATAGAGTGAACAACCTCCACCCGAGGCTGATCAGAACTGATAGTGTCAGGTTTAGTATGGAGCATGTAGCGCTTACCTCTAAGAGAAGGAACCTTCGAAGGACCCCACAAATTAGAATGAATGTAGTCAAGGATCCCCTGAGTACGATGCTTCACTTTAGAGAAACTCACCCTTTTCTGTTTTCCAAAAACACAGTGATCACAAAAATCAAGTTTACCCGTACCAGCGCTACCCAGACAGTTATTCTTACTTCGAATGGTCATCCCTTTCTCACTCATATGGCCCAATCTCATGTGCCATAATCTTGTATCATTAGCATATGATGATGCTGTACCAACTGCAACTACTCCTGTAACTGTAGTTTCTTATAGGATGTAGAGACTGCCCTGCCGCAGTCCCTTCATTACCACCATGGCTCCCTTTGTCACTTTTAGGACACCATTCTCCATACACAATCCTGCAACCATTAGTCTCAAGAGTACCCAAGGAGATCAAGCAACGAGTCATATCAGGTATGTGACGAACCTTAGACAAAGTTGTAACTATGTCATTATGGGTTTTAACCTGTACAATACCTATTCCTGCAACTTTGCACTCAGCATCGTTGCCCATAAGTACAACTCCAGTATCAACAGGCTCATGAGTGACAAACTGATCCCTACGAGAACACATGTGATACGTACAACCAGAATTTAAAACCCAATCATCACCTAACCCCTTTTCAGAGGTGGTGGCCAAAGATATGATAGCAAGCAATACATCACCATCAAACTTTGACTCTACTACATAATCATCTGTAGTAGTTTTCTCCTTTTTCTCTTTTCCTTTCTTTTTTTTTAGTTTCTAACAGTTAGCCTGAATATGACCCAATTTACCACAGTAATTGCAGGTCTTATTAGAATGAGGATTCTTAGACTTAGATCGGTTCTTTTTCTTATTACCATTCCCCTTTTGCTCAGTTCTACCCCTAACAACTAATCCCTCAGCCGGATCAGCATGGATATCGTGGTCAAATTTCTCCTTAGACAGCAGATTAGACTTGACATCCTCAAATGATATAGTATCAGAATTACTATATAGCATAATCTCCTTAAAGTGTTTACAAGAAGGGGGTAGAGACACAACAAGTAGAATAGCTTTATCCTTATCCTCAATCTTTACATCTAGACTCTCCAAATAAACCAGAATAGAATTAAATTCATTCAAATGTTTTTGAACAGGGGTACCTTCAGCCATACGAATGGTGTACAACCTTTCCTTCAAACGGATCTTGTTGGCTAGACTCTGCGTCATATAGAGTTCCTTCAGTCGAGTCCATAGATCCATTGCAATTGCCTTATCGAGCACCTCTCGCAGGACATATGGTGTCAGATACAACTGAATGGCTGAAACCGCCTTCAACTCCAATTCTTCCCATTCCTCGCATGTCAGCGATCCACGCCTCTTCTTTTGGTTTGTTGCCCATTGTTCGTCAGTCATCTTCTCGAGTTTCACGTGAGGTTCTTGTAGGACCTTCCACAACCCATGCTAGATGAGAACTGCTCTCATCTGTACCTTCCAGATATTAAAACTAGTCTCTCCATCAAATTTATGAATATCAACCGTCATAATTGAAGACATCCTAAACCAAAGCTCTGATACCACTTGTTAGGAAATTAGAGCAAACTAATAGCGGAAGCAATAGGATTAAACAGATATTCAGAAGCTTAAAGAAAGATAACAAGAACAAAACAATGATACACAAGATATACGTGGAAACCCAACGCGGAAAAAAACCACAGACGACGACGAGTACAATCAATCCACTATATGAGTATGGAGAATACAAAATGATCACAATCACAACAAGTGATTTGATCCAACATCAGAATTACAACCTCTCTTGTAATCTCTCTCACAGTTCTCTATCTCTCAATGTGTTTAAGGATTCAGGAGTGATCTTAGATCCGAGGTATGACCCCCTTTTTATAGGGTCTAGAAAACTAGGGTTTTACCCTTTTTATAGCCTTTGATTTTGGGTCACGAAGCCCAACAACCCAACAGTTTTAATTAATAGAATTTTTGGATTCAAGACCCAAGGGAGATCTAAGTCTATATTGGAATGAAAGGATTCAAAAAAGTATTGATCAAGTTAATGTAGGATTCAAAACAGTAATGCTCCTCACTTATCTAAATCAAGTATTGTTTAACCCAATATCCAAATCTATATTGGATGGCTAGGGTTCAAAAAAGTTTCAAATCATATAATTTCAAAACTGAATCTCCATTACTTGCTTTGAGTACTGCGATCAACTGATCATTCTTTGTGAAACACATATATGAGTAACAATAAGTAGCTATCAACAAGTGCATGATAGCTATCACTATCAATTAATTAAAAATTTATGAGTAACAATATATTATAATCAAAGATTCAAAGCCCTAAAATGAGGTTATCGTCGAAGGACACAGCCTCTTAGCTGACGATTTTTAACAATTCCAAATAACAGAAAATTAGAAACGGAGAGATCAAAATTAGAAAGTAATTAGTCAAATACATGCAACAATATGAAAAATTATTGTTTATTATAGCCCAACTTGAGTCCTTGACAAGACATTACCATGCGAAAGAAATTGTTTCAAATAACTTAATTACGTTCATTTCGTTTGGAGTACCGGATTAGGGCCCTAATCATTCATTCCATGTCTCCCTACTCCCTAGCATGTGAGGGTTCTGACAACTATATGAGAATGAGATCAAGTCCAAAGCGGAGGCAAGGACATAGTTGTCAATCGAGAAGGAATCTCCATCAAAGCCAAGGGATGATGACCAAAAAAATATAGTTACGTAGCTAACAAGAGGGGAGACTTGTGAGCAATCTCTGTGCCAAATTGGCTCTTCTATTCCCACAACAGTTTTAATCTGAAAAATGTTTTTGTAAAACTACTTTTTATTTTTGAAAAATTAAATGTTTGGCTGTACTTATGCCTTTGAGCCCAACAAAAACTTCTAAAACCACATCTTCTTCTGCTTAATTATCCACATATTTAGATCTAAAGAACTCACAAAAGTACCCTCACTTGAAAACAGAAGGGAAAGAAAAGTCAAGTGCATTATTGGACTTTTACTCAAAATCCTTGTGCAATTTATGGATGATGCAAAAGGATCAAGCCAAGTGCTAGGATCTTGGGTTAAACTAACTACAATAGATATAGACTTGAATGACCCATTTCTTCTCATATGTGTTTCACAAAGAATGGTTAGTTGATCGCAGTACTAAAAGCAAATAATCGAGATCCAGTTTTGAAATTATATGATTTGAAACTTTAGAGGAGAAGCATCTCACGAAATTCGGGAACAATGATTTGAATCCTATAATTTATACTAGTTTGTGTAAAGCAAATAATCGAAATTCAGTTCTAAATATTAATTTGTACTCATGGCACCATAGGAAGATATCTTTCATTGAGACAAATCATATACTAATTAGGGATGTGAGTATTATCCGAATCCAAAAAACTCGATTAAAATCCACCCCATTTAGCACCCGAATAGTTGATGCAAATGGGTTTTAAGTGGGTATTGGTATAGGTATCGGTATTGCGTTAGAAAATGGATATAGATATGGGTATGTGTATGTGTATGGATTCTTAAAATCCTTACACAATTGTGTACCTGATTTGCTAGTAAAATGCGATTAAACTATGGTAAAATCTAAAAATAAATGTTCATTACGCATGAGACTCTAATTATATAGTGTTTATTTATCTAGAAATAAAAATTAAATCTTTTTACAATTTTAACTTCCTTGAGTTTATCTGGACATAAATTTTATTAGAGTCGCTTGAAATTGCATACAAATTACAGCATATATGCAAATATGGGTTGAATATGGGTGACATTATGCACACTTTATATATACCAAAATAAATCCCGTAAATTCAAAAAACCCGATGGGTATAGGTATCGGTATAACCATCTAAAATTCAATGGGTATGGGAACGAGCATGGGTATGATTTTTGAAAACAGGTATGAGTGCGAGTATGGCTCAACCCGCCCCGCGCGCGCCCATCCCTAAATTGCTAATGTTCTATGAAGAGAACAATACTTGATTTAGATAAGTTAGGACTGTTTAGCTACATTAACTTCATCAATACTTTCTTGAATCCTTACCATCCAATATAGACTTAGATCTCCCTTGGATCTTGAATCTAGAAACTCTATTAAATAAAACTCTTATATTCCCTCCATTGTCTTTGTTATTTTCTGAATGTGGTTCCTTTTTGTTGAAGGGGATTCCAAAATGTTGGTTTCTTAAGAACAATTGGCAATGGTGCATGACTAAGTTTAATTTGTAATGTTATTCTCAATTAATCATTGACAAAATGACGATGATAATGATTAGTGTTACTTTTTTTAATTAAAAAATATGATAATGAAGATGGGCCAGAGGAAGTATGTAAAATTATGCTTTCACAAAGACTTCACAATATAAATGAGAGTATATAACATTGAGTGATTAATGAGAGCCAAGATGGCAGGCTAATGTACATGCAACAACTTTGTTAACGATGACGCCACTTAATCATATAATTCAAACCACATCAAGATAAAAAGTTAAGAGAATTTTCACGTTAGAATATCAATAGTACTTGCTAAACGGTTTGGTTTGATGATAGAGGCGCTCATTAGACTTCTGATAATGAAAAAAACAGTGCCCCCTCCCCAAAGGACAACCCTCTTTGAAACCCACCATCTGCGACCTCTTTGTCATGAGATTTGGTCATTCAAAGAATAAAGCTGAAAAGCTCAATCCAAATCTATAGCCTTGAACAAGCACTTGGAAGAGAATGGATCATTGCAAAGAGAAGATTATTAAACACGTCTATTCAAAAACAACAAATATCAAATAGATGTACTGCGCAAAATGCAAATGTTGAATAGTTTTGACCCATTAAAGATTAACAATAGGGCATTAGGGCATATTAAGGCAAGGGAATTGAAGAAATTTCATACTTGATTATGATGACTCGCGTTTCTTCTTCATTCTTCCTCCTCCTTCTTCAACTCTTCTCTCCCCGCCCCCGCAAGCCCTCTCTTAAGGTTTTCTTGTTGTTTGAGAGATCTAGTTATGTATGCCTCTATTTATAGAGCTCTCCCCCCCCCCCCCCCGCGCGTATGGTCTATAAGCATAAACTCAAAAAGTTATGGAAAGCTTACTAGTAGCTTTAGAAGATAAAAGAGAGAAAAGTACTATGTATGTTCAATAAATTAGTTTAATTATTGGATTCATTTACAATACATAAAGATATGACTTTCTAGCTAGGTGTGCTTGGTAGTGTAGATTGCATGCACTGCGAAAAGGATAGGAGCCCAGTAGCATAGCAAGGAATGTTTGAAGGAGGACATCATGTCAAGGCAACAATCATGCTTGAAGCTATTGCGTCATTCGCCTGATAGATTTGGCACTTTTATGTATTTTTTATAGTTCAGGTTCAAACCGATGGCATGAATACCATTGATTCATCACCAATATTTGACGATCTATTCGAAGGAGGAGTGCTCAAATGCACTTCATAATTAATGGAGAGCATTTTAACGTGAGATATTATCTCATAGATGGTATATATCCACATGGGACAACATCTATGAAATCAATCTCACATCCAGAATGGCCAAAGCCAGAGGCGAAGCTACAATAGGGCCACGGGGGCCGTGGTCCCTCCCAAGCTTAGGGAAACTCTTAAATACATCTATTGCAATAAGGAAACTTGAATATCTAGCGGCTAAGTTGGTTTGTGATGTATGTACTTTGTGTGTGAGCAACATCTTGAATTGAGTTCTATGTTTGAATCCAACAAATGGCAATTTTTGTTTTTATAGCTCATTTCCTTCTTTTAATTTGGCCCCCTTTTTTTTCTTTCATTTGAGCATTGGTTTGTCAGTTCCTGCCGTCCTGGGCATATTTCGTTCTTTTAATTTGGCCCCTTTTTCTTTCTTTTATTACTTTTCTTATATCTTTTGTAATAATTGTGGATTTTTTTTAACAAATGTAAACATATATTATTCTACATTACTATTACAATGAATGAAGGCACTACTTGATCATTTGGTCCCCCTCAATACAAAAATCTAGCTTCGCCCGTAGCAAAAGCATAAGCTTTTTGCAGCTAACCAAGCGTCTACTAGAAAGGTTATTGAGAGAGCATTCTTCAAGCATGATTTGCAATAGTCTGATGCACAACTGACAACTCATTTTTGGAAAACATAAACAATGAGAGAAGTGATGAAAGCATGTATCATAGTTCACGACATGATTGTGAAAAATGACTGTGACATGCATAACACACGTTTCGAACAAAAAACATGTAATCAACCATATCACAATACAAACATGGTAGAATTGCACCATTTGAGAAATGTTTACAAAGAAATATAAATATCCATAACTTAAATGAAAATTAAAGACTTCAACGGACTTTGACCAAGCATTTATAAACATTGTGGAACCAATTGCTATGGTAATTAGTTCTCCATGAAGACAAGTAATTGAGGTTCTATGCTCTATGTACGAGGGAAAGATGAAGGAACATGAATCATATGCATCTTTTTTCCTTTAGGACATTATTTTAGTTATGTATACTAGATGTCATCATTTTCTTTGCATTCGGTGTGTTGCGGTTTATTTTGCATGGTCGTTAATAGTTTTTCCTTGTACTTTTTGGCATAGGTATGCAATCTATTTTTTTCACTATTTAAATGTTGTTGTTTCTTGAAATTCTAACACAGATTTACAAAAATTTTAGAGGAAATTTACAAAAATTTTAGAAAAAACATCCCAAAAATCTATACCAAATGCACCCCATATCTGTGCATGACTCGATATCGAAACATTATCACCTATAGGTATACCCAAAATTCAAGTTGATCTATATTTCTGGTAAGTTGCCTCTTATTGCTAAAAGTAATCTCCCAAGGAATCATTCTCCAAGCGACGATGTGAGAGGTTAACATTCGTCGGTGTTTCAGCTTCCTTAAGCATGATCGGTCACCGGAGGCCACTTCATCCTCCCTTGGAAGGTCGACCACCAGGGACTGCCTGCTTTGGCTGGTGAGAGTGCTAAGAGGACAAAAAGAGCTGGTGAATGGAATCATCATACGACTTCGCGATTTTGGTGTGACCATTTGCCGATGCTCATCAATGACCCTCTTCCTCAGCCCTTATAGCAATTGTAGGTCATTTGGTCTTGCTACCGCTCTTTTTTTTTTTTTTTAACCACTAGGAGTCTCCATGTGGTAGCATTCAGACGACCAATTATGAGGGTTTGAGGATGCGTCTGCTACTCTAAGCCTTTGTCCATGTCCAAGTTATGAAGAGGAGTCCAATTCCGTCGAATCATGTATTGTAAATCTTGGATTCGCACAGCGAAAGTTTTAGATAGGGAGGCTGGAGAGGTAGAAGGAAAGAGTACTCTCGTTTTGTCAATAATTTACTTTGGAATTTTGACATATTTGGCCTTGTTAGAGTCTTTCAAAGGTTTAAAGAGGTAGTAGATGCTTTTATACTTAGGAAAATTGGAAGAAAGTCTCAACTACTTTAGTTTTGTGCAATTCAAAGATAAGAATCAAGTTGAGCAAGCCCGAAGGAGCCTCAATGGTGTGACCATCAAGAAGTCACTAGTCACGGTTATTTGGACTCGGTTCCAGAAAAAATCACAAGTATAGAAGAGGTTTGAGGCATTAGGAAGTAAGGAGGAAATGGGAGCGAGAGATTTAGGTTTGTCAGCCAAAGAAAGCTCAAGCAATGAAAAGAAAAGAGGTGACTCTAAACCTGGAAGAATCAAAACAAGAAAAGAGCATCAAGGTCAATGATGGAGCAGTTAGGGAGGATAACTTAGAAAGGCTTAATAAGAGTGTCCTATGCATTTCAAATGTTCTATTGGAAGTTGAATCTTTGTTTACTCATGTTCAATCTAAGCTAACCTATGCTTTTGAAACTTACCAACATGGGTAAGTATATGTTTTTGTTGAACTCTGAATCTCCTGAAGAAGCTAACAGAGTTCTGAATGAGAGAAAGGTCTTTCTCCATAATTGCTTAATTGTTTTGCTGAAATTAAGTAGTGGGCAAGTGACGATGTTTGTAAAATTAGAAGCACAACGAACTAATAGGCCTGATTACAAAATGCAAGTCCACCAGACACCCATACCAGAAATAGACAGTCAGGTACATATATAATGTTGATCCAAAATCTCATCAGTTGGGTAAAAACTCCAGGCAATTAGGTATAAACATCGAGAATTCAAGTCTAGGCTTGATCATATATAATATATAATGTGAGACAGCAAATTTCAAAAATAAAAAATGCGAATTTAGACATTTAGATAATCAGATTCAAATATTAGAGCGATTAAAGTTAAGGTCTATTCAAAATGTCCAATTTAGTAATCCAAGAAAAATAATCCAAGTAAGCTACTAGAATGAAACTTTCGTACGAATGGTCAATTTACCAGGACTCACATTAACCAAATTCGAATGGTTGCCAACACTGATTGCTCAAGATCGAAGAACACGGGAAGCCGATACAGTAGATCTTGTCCTCTTCGACTTATTTTTTTGAAGAAAAAGTTGAGATAAATTCAATTCAAAATAAGTTAAGAATAGATTTGTAAATAAGTTATGAATAAATTCAACAAATAAGTTTAGAATAAAATTTAATAAATAAATTTAATTCAAAATAAATTTAGATAAAATAAATAAAAGAGAACAAAGCTGTAGTCAACATTTTCTGACTAGCCGTCCAGAGTCTGGACGTATTCCTCTTCGGCAACGTCGGATCCGATTCTTTGTGGGAACCTATGCACCGATTAAAGTCCCTCCCTGTACGAACCCTAGAAAGCCCCCAATTACCCCGTATTCATCACTAAAATTTCTTCGATCTCTCCAACAACGAGAAAACTCCAGATTCCTCGAATCTGTTATTCAATCGAAGCATAGCCTGGGGCTAGATTGAAATCGACAGATGGATGATAGTTGTGCTGTTTGCGCCGATACTCTTGAATGGGTTGCTTATGGACCTTGCGGTCACCGGGATGTTTGTTCTACTTGTGTTGCTCGGCTTCGATTTATCTGCAATGATCGCCGATGTTGTATCTGCAAGACGGAATGCGATTTCGTCTTTGTCACCAAGGTTGGTTAGGTCAAATTGTTGTTGTTGTTGTTGTTGTTGTTATGATTATCACTCTTAATTACTCAATTGCTATTGCTTTTATCATGTGATGGGGTCCGATTGATCAAATTGAGGTTGATTTTGCAAAAATAGCAACTCTTTTGATGCCTTTGTTGTTGATATTTGGTGGGATTCCGATGATTTTTGTGTTGTAGGCTTTAGGTGATTATACAAGAATGGTGAATGACTTCTCGACATTGCCTTCGCAAGTGAGGGAGGGTCAGGTGGGGTCTTACTGGTACCATGAGGATACTCAGGCGTTCTTTGATGATGCTGAGCATTACAAGATGATCAAGGCAATGTGCAGGTTGTCTTGTGGTGTTTGTGATAAAATGGAGGATCAACAACAAGAAGGAGGATTCAGGAGGAGGCAAAGGTTTAAGAACATTGGGCAGCTCAAGGGTCATTTATCACATCAACATAGGATGTATATGTGTGACCTCTGTTTAGAGGGGAGGAAGGTAAAGTTCATTCATGTTCATTGATACATTGGCAAGATATCCCCTCCCATAGATTGATTGTTGTTTTAGTGTAACTTTGCAGACCAATATCTGACATTGCTTTATTGGTGTTAATTTTTTCTTGTGGAGTTATATGCCACTCAATGATAGTATCTTATAATATCACTTTCAATATTAGCTTAATATTATGTTTATTTGAATGATGTTAGCGTAACTATTGAGAACAAGTTATCCTTTTTATGCCCTCTGCAAGTAATCTGGTCTATTTACAGTTCAAACTTATGGTATATTTAACCTAGTGCTAAATCATGTTGTGGGCTTCAGTCTCTTATGATGTTGCCTTCTGAATGGCCCTGATGGCATATCAAGCATTCGAAATCCAAATTTGGAGCGATTCACCCTAAGATCCTGTGTGAATGTACTTCCCCGTCACTGGATGATTGTGAATACACTAAGGCAGATGATTAGTGCCCTTATATCTTTGTTCAAGAATTCTGCGATGAAGGCATGTAATTTGAAGATATTGCTTGGAAGTCGTTTTAAGCTTGCATCTATGACTGTTTGACCCATGTGGTATACTGGTATCCCATTGGACAAATTTTCTTTTTGCCCTTTTGGTATTTTGTACTTCATCAATGCCACTGGTCCTCATTATGTTTCTTTTTAATATTTAAAATTTTGATTTTGAGCATATTTTGGTGGATATTGTGCAACTTTTTAGTCTGAATGTTAAAAAAATTCTTGTGGGATAGGCATGTGACGTTTACAGTAAGAGGGTGCCCCCATCCCTTCCCCTCCCACCCTCCCCGCCAAATAAGGGAAAAGATTGTTTGGAAATTAATTTGTTCAGTAATGTTAGAGTAGTCCGGATTCAGGAATGTTTGTACTGGTGTTCTTGTCTTTCTATTTTGCGGCATTATATGTTTTAGTTTTTATAGTAATGTGACTTCACTGTCATCACTGATCAGATCTGAATTTTTTCAGTAAACTGAAATACTGAATCCTAGCTGTATTTCAGTGTTCATATTTGCTATCACCCAAGTTTGCTTTTGTCAATGGTGTATACTTAATGTTGTCACATTGGGTGTTCATACTCTATTTCAATGTCAAAATCTTCTGTCAAATTTCATGCTTCTCTCAACAACTTGGGTGTCTTTCTATGGAGCAGGTATTTATTTGTGAGCAAAAGCTATATACTAGAGCACAGTTGAACCAGCATAAAAGAACTGGAGATTCAGAGGTTGATGGAACAGAAAGTGAGAGAGGAGGTTTTGCTGGCCATCCTATGTGTGAATTTTGCCGTTCTTATTTTTACGGGGAGAATGAACTGTATTCTCATATGTCGACTGAACACTACACTTGTCATATTTGTCAAAGGTGAGGTAAATTATTTTGCTAGTCGCTTTGAGATGATTTCATGGAATGACTGCCTGACTGCTTAAGGAAAGGAGCTATTTTACATTTTTATCTGTTATTATGTAGGCGAAATCCTGGGCAATATGAATATTACAAGGATTATGATGATCTGGAGGCAAGTAGTTTTTTTTGCCTAATTAGATCTTGACGGTGGTATGAACTTGCTTTAGAATGCCCTTAATTTCTATTCGTCTGTGACAGACTCACTTCCGCCATGACCACTATTTGTGCGAAGATGAAGGATGCCTTGCAAAGAAGTTCATTGTGTTCCAATCAGAAGCTGAGTTGAAGGTGATCATTTACAGCTTCTAGATTATATGTACGGGGGTGTTATCTTGATGTTGCCTTTTTCCTGCACTATTCACTTTCTGCAGCTTGGCTTCGTTGATGTCCGCTCTAGATTCTTGTTATAGTGCATGAAATACCTTTTTATTGTACATAACAAGGAATTGATTTGCTTTTATGCCTAACTGCAGAGGCATAATGCACTGGAGCATGGGGGTCGCATGTCTAGATCGAAGCGTAATGCTGTTCTCCAGGTAGGCATGGTAGTGATGTTAGTTCTCCATGAATCTCTATTCAGATTCAGCTGCTTCAGATTTGCTTCTTTGCATGCAGATTCCTACTAGCTTTAGATACCGAAGTAATTATGAGTCCGGACATCATCGTGGACGGAGGCGGACATTCCGCCGCGAACCTTCACCAGACAATGAACTTAATATGGCTATCCAGGCGAGTCTTGAGGGAGTCAACGCAGGTGGTGCAGTGTCTGATCCATCACCGTCATCAGTTGCTGCACCACCAGCTCGTGATGATGCAGGCTCAAACGATGTTGAACCCCTTGTTCTGCCATTTGAATCATTGAGCACTTCTGATTCCGAACCTTCTTCAAGGTACCGCCAGGCTGTCTCTCAGAGCACAGGTGCAGCACGTCTCGGTGAATCTTCTTTCCCTCCCCTCTCAGCTGCTGCTAGTAGCCAACAAAAATCTCAACAAGAATTGGATGCATTGAACCAAAACACTATGGCAGCACGTTTACGCCGTCAAAATAATGCAACTGTTCTTAATGTTGCCAGGCCTTCACCTGCTAGAAACCGTGGGCCTGTTCCTGCTAGTTCAGGTCCATGGCCTGCACCTGCTCGGTTGACCAGTAGTGGCCAAATCAAACAGGCAACAGCTGCTGGTTCTGGGTCATCGAGTTGCGTGAATTCTTTGCAAGCTCGACTGGCCGCTGAACCTGGCCTTGCAGCAGGGGGTGCATGGGGCGTGAGAAATCCTGGGAGTAGCAGTACTTTGAATCACTCGAGCTCAGCTCCTAACCTTGTGGAAAGTAGATCGTTTGATCCAGTGTCTGATTTCCCACCAGTATCAGCAGTCCAATCCAGCAAGGTGCAGAACGGTGGTCAAACTGTGAAAACAGAAGATGCCAACAAGTCTCTTGTGGATAAAATTCGGGCTGGCCTTGATTTTGATGAAGACAAATACAATGCTTTCAAGGAGATCTCTCAAGAATATCGCCACGGTGTAATTGACACATGGGAATATCTGGAATATGTGAAGCAGTTTGACTTGACGCACCTTGTTCTTGATCTTGCCAAATTATGCCCTGATTCTAAGAAGCAAAGGGAGCTTATTGAGGCTTATAATGCAACTCAGAATGGCAGATCAGAAGAAACGTTTTGGGGCAATGGCAGCATTCAGGCGAGAGGAAGTAGTAGTAGCTCAAGGAAGGACAAAGGGAAGAAGGCAGTGGGGTCTGAGAACAGCCATCCGAAGGAGGCATTAGTAGACGGCATCATCAGTACACTAAGGAGTCTGCAGTCTCAGGTGAAGCCCCCTGAGGGAGAAGTGGAGGTTTTGGAAAAGGATGGTTATCGGACTTCCAAAGGGAAATCAACTGTAACTATTGGTGAGAAGCCGGTTGAAATGCCCCAAACTAACCAGCATCATCCTACACAGCCTACTGGGAGCACAGTTGGTCGAACTTCAGGAGATGGGGCCGGTGGAAGCAAGCAGAAAAAGAAGACTTCGAAGTTCCACAGAGTTCGCTTGGGTGATGCATCTCCAACAGCTGTTTTAGATGTCACTAATTCTACTAGTGATCCTAGTCCGGCTGAGGTGGGTGCTAATTCAGGTTGGCCAAACCCATCTGAAGGTTTATCCAAACGTGGTGTTTGGCGTAAGGGTGGCGGTCAGAGACTTTTTGCGAAGTGATTCTCTCCGTAGTCTTTTGGGACTAGTTAAGGAGCAGCGACAAGCATCTGCTTGTACGCATTATTTGGCCATTAACATGGAAATACTCTGTTCTTTTTCACAGATGTTGCATTTTGGTTATGAAAATCCTTTTTTGCTTTTGCATAGCTTAAAGCGAGTGTATGAAAGCTTATTATCGTGTTGGCAAGTGTATACATCAGGTCATACTTTGGAGGAACAGGCCGGTTCATGGTCGAGTACTGGTAATTTTTTTGGTTTATAAATGGGTCGTTGTTACAATGAGGAAAAACAATGTGTTAATCTTATTTTTTCATTTAGTTTTTAAATTTTCCAAAGCTTCCTATTCGGAGAGGAGTATTGTATTTGCCTGGAATTGTTGATTCTTGAGCGACAGTGTGTGCGCTAAAGCATTTCCAAGGCCAGGATAGTAATGTGCTGTCAACTGAGCTTGTAATGTACAGCAATGCTGCCATGACTACTTTGGGTTGAGCGATTTAGTCTTCACAAGATTTTGGGAAGGATGTTCTTGACTCACTTCTGATACTCCTACATGGTTTTTAGCATATTAGCAAAGCCAAGTGCATGACCACCACTTAGTTTTTACAACCAGTATAAACTGCTCCTTACTATCCCAGGACCCAGGTCAGTCTTGCTTGCTGATAGTACCAAGGAATATGAATGAGTTGTAGCCTTAGTGGGCGTCACGCTGATCTTTTTAACAATCAATCATAAAAATACACAACGAACAAATTAGATGAAAAGAAAGCAGTTTTATTCCGTTTGTATAAAAGAATTTTAAGTTGTCCAACTACAGAATATGTCTCATGTTTGGAGAATTTACAACATTAGCTTGAAATGTCTGATGGGTTTTTTTACACACGTGAATTAGTAATAAGTTTTCACACCAAAGGAACAACCTTAAAGATCAATCAACAAACACCACCAAAGGTCTTCTCTGTGCTGTAACACATGTATAGAAATCCATCATCATCCTTGTATGATTCATAGACAGAATCCATCAAACAGGCTGCACACAAAAGAACTGGATCAGACAGTTGTCTTCTATGAAATCTCGGAATAAAATACCAGATAAAAGCTATTTCAAGCACAGTAAATTTATGCATACACGTTTGAGGCAATGTATCCTTGACAAATATAAAAAGAGCCTTGCCAGGAGCGAGCTGAAGCCTGCCGCTCAATATATGAATGAAATGCCCAACAGACATATCTTTGGGTACTAAAAACCTGATATGCAGAAGAAAAGAAGATTAACATTCACACATATGATGACTGCGGCTTGAACTATCAAAAAATATGTAATCCAAGACAAGCTTCTAGTTCCAAGAGAAGGAGAAATAACACCATGCAAATGAACTTTAAAGAAGTCTAATATCTGCAAAAAAGTTATGCATCAGCAAAGTGCAAACACTCCGTTGGCATGCACGTCTCTCTCCCTCCCTAGAAGAAAGAGAAGGGGGGGGGGGTGAAGGATAACAAGATAGAGCTGTACACAGATGTATAAAACCAGGACTGCGCAAGCTGCTCAAGGACACACACTGCCAATCTGCCCTTGACAAGTTATCCTGCTAGCGAAATTTTGTCCACTTCCTAGGCCGCTGAAAGAGTCATTTATAAGGCAATTGTTTCATCTGTTTAGATATTAGTCGATTAAAACCTAATGCCTGGAAAAACTACCGATGTTTATTTTGTTTTGAGGGAGAGGGAGCGGAGGCGGTCAATGCCTTCCAAGTATTAGTGCAAAAGGCTAAAACTCTTTGATGAATGATCAAGAGGGAGGAGCTTGTATTGAAGTTGGAGTCATAAGTTGGTTAACTGAAAGAGAACCCAACACAACACAACCATAATCCCCAACCAGTTTGGGTTCTGCTGCTAGAAAGCTAGGGGAGGTAGAGATACATGATCAACAAACAGAGAATGACACCAGACATGGTCAACGAGACAGATGCATGCAATCGAAAATTTGAGCACCCTCCCTGAGGAAGGCATCAGAATATCATAAAGATAGTTCACTTCAAACCAAAACAAACTCTAAGTCCACCCATTAGGTCTCCAAAACGAAATGTTTCTCCATCATAGAGTCCCCAAGTACAAGCACAAATATCCTTTTTTTTGGGGGGGGGGGGGGGGTGGTTATATCCATACTAAGGCCAACCTTTCCTCTTTGAACCCCATTCTTCAACATAAACGAAGTCCACAACCATGACGTTTTGTCTTAAAGGAAAAGCGCATCATGACTCAGAAGGGCATGCGCACAGGTGGGAAAATAGACATCTGCCTTGGATTCTGGCTTTCTTATTGTAGTATCCAAATCCAAGCCAAGGGGAATGACAGGCTTACAGACTTACAAAGAGATTGGAAGGCAATCAGAAAGATACAAACTTCTTAGACACTTATCCATGAAAAAGGAAATCAAAGCAGTTAAGGCCTGAGGGTTAAAAAGTTCTTCAGCATTTAGAATGTATTTGGTCCAAATGACACCAACTCGCGCATACCCAACAAATTCAGTTCCGAAAAGACGCAATCAAAAGGCAAGACAATGATAAAGAAACACATCAAAACAGACAACATTATAAAGAAATAGGGATTGAGAATAAACCTACTTTTTCTTCTCCAATTCAGGAAGATCAGTTCTTGGATATTTTTCAGCAATCACCTGTCAAGTTGAACTGAACCATTTCAACAAATATCAAAGCAATCACCCAAACAATCACAGACCCATAATTTTGCAAATAGAAACACCAAAGATAACCAACAAAAATCACAAAGACATTATCAGCATTGAAATTAAGAATCCTGAAACAATCACAAAGCCCCACAACCCCTACTATCAGAAATTGATGATAGAGAGGTAATAGGAAAGGGGATTACCGGGACACGATCAGGGTATTTGGCGAGCATATCAGTAGATTCCTTCAACCTTTGTTCTGTCAAATAAATTAGCAATTTCATCAGCGTAGATTGGTAGAAAGAGATTTTTCAAACAGATTGAGGTAAGAGAAAAAACGTACCAAATGGGAGTTCATCCTTGAAGGATCGGGTCTTGCCCATCTCTGGACTTCGGGGGTTGCTCGATCAATGCGTGCTCTAGTGGGAGAAGAGAGAGAGAGAGACAGAGACCAAGGGGGCGGGGGGATTTTGACGAATTCCAGGAGGAAGATGCCCACGGAAAGAGTGAACAATGGACAAGAGAATCGATCAGAAAAGGAAATCATTATTGTAGTAAGTAAATAATAAACTAAATCCCATTAAATTGCGGGGATAGCTCAGTTGGGAGAGCGTCAGACTGAAGATCTGAAGGTCGCGTGTTCGATCCACGCTCACCGCACTTTGAAAATTTTCCATCCTTGACATTGTTTTGTTGAGTTTTACGAAAAGTATATTCCTTTTTTTGGGGGGAGGGGGGGGGGGGGGTTTAATTTGTTGTCAGAGAGACGTAGCAACTAGCAACAAAAGTCCGCCCCCAAAACGACCAGACAGTACCAGAAGCCGCCACAACCTTCGCCAGAGGAGGAAGGGAGAGAGAGAGGGACTGAAGATGAGGGAAGAGAGAGAATGGAGAGTGGAAGGTGGGCAATACTTGGGAGAAATCTCAGCACTGTGTTTTCTTAAAGTCCCACCTCACTTCTCTTCGCTCCCGTATCTTCTGGCCGGTACTTCTGCTCTCTAACCCCCCATATTTTTACATGCTATATCAACATGTTTTCTCCTGTTATGTACAGTTGTTGGAGCAACTTCAATCCTCAGGCTCATATATTAGAAACCCATTTGTTTTTCTCCTGAAGTGAGCAATGCAATCAAGTAAATGTGAAATATCAGCTAAAGAAGCGATTTTGAGTTGGTTTTCCGTAAGTTTGAATATGAGCTTGTTAACTTAACTACCCCCATTAGTGTCTCCTCAACTCTCTTCAATTAAGAGCGAGGGACCTATTGCAGAGAAACCCTCCACTGGCATAAGCTGGGGCGTTGAATGGAACTTCATGGCTCTATGTGGTCAGGGTTTAATTTGTGTGGGAAAGTTTATTGTGGTACATGTGTTACTTCCACAGCTTGGGTGAGCATTTAAAATTTGGGTTAAACCCACCAGGGAATTGCCATTGGATCGCTCGGTTAGATGCCTTCTGAAAAGCTAAAAGGACATTGGAATTTTGAGGCCAGTATCTTGGTTGAACTTTCATATTGGATTAACAAGTTTGATTGTTGGAAAATGTAAATTTAGCCTAGTTGTGGCATTCCATGCATTAGTCCAATTAATGACTATAGTTCTGTATGCACACTTTTCATGATTGTGAACAATTTTTATCGAACGCTAATCCATATAAGTTCACTAGGTCATACCTAAGGCAGAGTCTATGAGAGTCAAATATAAAAAACCTTACTCTTGAATTATGGAGAAGTTGTTTTGATTATACCCTAAATTCGAGGGCCAATGACTGCCTGATTATCCATCAAAGCCATGAGGGAATTGCACGCTGTTGTTATATGGTATGTTTTAGCAGTTTCCTCTAGAGGCTAAAATACGTGCACTTTAGTTTGATGCTAAAGTATGCTTTCATTTGATAATCTTCTGGTCCCTGATGATAATGTGATAGCTGAGTTCTTTGACATGCTGTATTTATCTTTGAAGAATTCTCTTTCCTCTGTCTTCTCCCAAAATGCTGAGGATGTGGACTCCTTCCTATTCTTTGCCCTTTTGTAATTAACAGGAACAGGGTCGCAGCTGCTACTTTTCGACGTAGATCGTGGTCGACAGATAAAGTCGTTTCGCATATTCGAAGGAGTTCGCGTCCATGGGATTGGAGCTCAAGTGATGAAATACGAGGGAGGTCCCTTACCCTCCTCTGTTACTTTCAAAATTATTGTTTCAGGGGAGAGGAGAGTCAAGCTGTACAGCTTGCATCTTCAATTGAGGCCCATGTCTCTTGAACCTTCATGTCTTTCAACAGATTTGATCTTGTTGCAGCTATTGCCACGATTTGCTCAGTGGGTTCTAGATATTTGTTTCTTACAGGTAATATTTCTGGTTTCTGCTTTTCTTTTGGCAAACTTCATTTTTGATGGACTTCCCCACCTCCAAAGAAGGGAAGCTATGGTAATTATTGCTGACTTTTTCATGGACTTGTTATAGGATGGTTTATCTATGGAAGAGAGGAGTCAATATCTTGCAGTTGGGTGTAGTGATAATTCAATTCATATTTGGGATATCTGCAAATCAAATTTGATTTTTGAAGTTAGATGCCCAGGTTAGTAAGAATATCTGCGTTCAATGTTGTCTTTTGAATTCAATGTTTGGACCACGGTTCTCAAAACTATGTTGATCCTCCTGAGCATAACTTCACTGCTACATGCTGCAATGTTTTATGGTCTCATGATAATCGACATAGTCTTTGTCTAGGTTGTATTTGTATGTGCCTTTGGCCATATATTTCATCTTGAGGGCATTGTTTCTTTAAGGGTATAAATTACTGTGTTCCCCTCCCCCTCCACCTCCCTGTTGTCCCTTCCCTCCCTGTAATGAGCATATGTAAGTGCTATCATCTCTTGTTACTTTCTGATAGCCTGTCTTCTACCTGTAGAGAGGTGCCTTCTGTACTCTATGCGGTTGTGGGGTAATGAATTTGAATCTCTCCTTATTGCCTCCGGTACTATCTTCAATGAGGTAATATTGCTTATGCTGAAAGTTAATGGGTTAGTATTTCTTAATTTATGTTGCCCTTGCCCTTGGTTGTTCTTGTTGGTAATGGCTTCTGCTGTTGTGGATGACTTTTTTACAAGGAGTAATTTTATTTTTCTTTTCATCGCCTATTTTCTCCAAACTTATGTGGTTAGTTGTGGGAGTATTGTTTTCCACATCGACCTTTTGTTTGGACTGTCTGGTATTCTTTTCTTTTGGACTGGATGTGACATTATGTCACTTTCCATTCTTATGAATACTTCATTCAAGTATAGGGAAGTTGGGTTTGGGTTGAGCAAGGAAGTTAAGATTCCATGAACTTGTGCCCCTCCTATTGTGGTATGGTGCTGTTGAGTGATGAGCTGCCTAAAGAAAAGCACATTCTTTGCATACCGCCATGGGATCAATTTGTTTCCTGTCAGAGCACCATTGTGGATGGAGAAGTTGCGAACTTTGTTCCATAACCTATTGCTTCTTCAATTGCCTTATTTTTGCTTGTCTTTTCCCCTCTTTTCTTCTTGTAAAATTAGCACTCTCGTAGTCTCAAAAAGAAGCTTGGATGCGACATATCCTGAAGTTTAATGGATTTTATTTGACTTGGGTTTCATTTTATTTTGTTTAAATTGTATGTTACCTTTTGGTGTGTACATTAGAACTCAATTGCCTTATCTTAATAATAATGATAAGATAAATCATGTTATTAAAGGGATAAGTGCAAATAGTTTGAATACCTTTTTGGGAAAGACTGCTGATGACTGCAAAAGTCTATGTTCTTTGTGAGGTGGAGGGTGTGTATTCTATTGTGCTCCACCTCTCTTGCACCTAGGGCATAAGTGATATGCAGAATTTCTCAGTTTCGAATGAACTCATGTGATGAGTTGGACTTTGTCAGTCATCCCAGTTTTGAGATCATGAAAATTATTTTGGGATCTAACCAGCTTATTTATTTGATTTGACTATGATTTCAAAATAGAATTACAAGTAGTGTCGAGATGAAGTGGAGATATTCTCCTTTGTCAAATTCTCTCCCGCTTTTGAGGACAGTGATGTAAGGCAGTGAATAGGTGTGTAATGTCATTGTGCATTAAGTAACTATGCTGCAGCTAGAATGCTACCTTCGTTCTTCTATGTCATTGGTCTTCATTCTTAGAATGGAATTTTCTTTTCTGGTTAAGTCCTTCAGATTGAGTTATAGGTTTTGAATTTTGGTTTTGCCAGATTGTTGTGTGGAAGTTTGCTTGCAAACATGGTAAACAGTCTTCAACAAGCACAGGAGAAGAGCCTGATATGCTTAGGAATGTGGGGGACAGCCATTCAATTGATGGTCACTGTTATGAAGCTCACATTGTTTCCAGACTTGCTGGTCACCAAGGTTCTATATTTTGTCTATCATGGTCAAGTGATGGATCTAAATTGGTTTCCACATCTGATGACCGCAGGTGAGCTAACTAATATGCTTTACAATGATGGGTAATTCATGGATCTCTAATGTTGAATTTCCCACTGTGAAGACAATGACTAATAGTTTTGCAGTGCTCATATGTGGATAGCTGATAGTGAAATGAATGCACCTGAAAAATTGAGAAAGTCACTTGGGCTTTATTTGTCTGGCCCTATGTTGTCTGGCCATGGTGCTCGAGTTTGGGATTGCAGCATTTATGACTCTGTAAGCTCCATAATATCCTTCAAGGCATTTGTTTGGCATTTAGGATTTAATGGTCCTTGCACGTTCGTACATGTTTTTCCCAATTAGGTACCCGCATGGAGATCTTCTAGGTCATATGCCCTCTCCCCTGTGTGTTAGGAATGCAGTTTTATATGCTTTCTTGCCTATCCTTATTTGTACACTACAATTTGACTGGCCATGACAGATAGCTCCTGCTTTTTATCTGCTAGAAAGCCACATTTTCTGTACCGTTCATTTGCGATTAACATGTCAATGCCTGTTTCGTTGGATCATGTGTGGTTCTGGACAGAATGGTGGAAGATAAAGTAGATTTACTTTCATTACTTCTTCCCCTGTTTGTAAGTGATAGTAATGAATTATGTATTGCTATGCGGTTTGGTAATGGCAAGGGCATACTGCTTTGCTGCTTGCTGTTGCCTACATTGCTGTGCAAATCTCAACATTTTCATGAATAGATGCAATGTTTCTATGCACACATAGATTTCGCGCAAGTATTTCACGTCGAATTTGTTCATAATCTCGTTCTTTTGTAAGTTGATAGTCACTGCTGGAGAAGATTGTACGTGCCGTGTATGGGGTCTAGATGGCCAAGAGCTACAAGTGATCAAGGAACACTCGTAAGTTGTTTTCTAAATCTCTGTAACATTTCATTGTTTGAAGAAGATGTTTACTTTGGTTAGGTTTCTCTTTGCAATTTCTCTTTGAAGTTGTTTTCTTTACCTTTTTCTATTGGAGGGTGCAAGCTTTGCTCATTAAGTTTGTAGACATGATACTGGGATGAATGTTTTCTCTCTAAATGAAACAACCATGACTAAATAGTCCCTATCTATCATTTTGCTCTGTCCATGGTTTCTGCTTTGTTATTATCTCTTAGATATCAAATCATAATGGCATCTTGAAGAAGGGATATGCTAGATCTATAAGGCTATTACTTAGGCTTGTTGGCTTCTTCTGAATCTCATTCATATTCTTGCAATTGGATTAGGACATCAACATGTTTGGACTGGTTGTTCTTGACACTGTGATCAGATACTTGGATTTCATCTCAAAGTTTGAAATTGGATCGATTGACTTAATCCTACCTTTTGTTGTCCTCAAATATCAAATCAAAATTGCATCTCGAAGTAGGGTTATGCTACAATCCTGCATGTAACTTAGTGTAACGCCCCGATCCCTCCTGGGTCGCCAGCAATTACTATGAACGGCTTCAAGGATCATCGATTGGCCCCACAAATCACCACAAGTTTTTCAGGCGTGCTTTGCCCTCGCTGACATGTTGCCTGAGAAACTTCCCAGGAGGTCACCCATCCCATATTAATACTCTTCGTTACATAAATGATCAATAACTTTATTAGCCCACAGTGGCTTAACAAAAGAACAGAAGGAAAACTAATCAACACAGTCCTAGAAAACAAAACTTTTAAATCAACTATTTGCTCCTATTGGCTAGGGGCGTCCATTGGGCTGGTATCGGACACATTCGACCACATTTGCCTCGCTTCCAGTGGGTGGCCTCAGGCTTAGGTTGCTCCTCGACTAGGTCTTCCTCTAGATGTTCCTCTATCAGTTGTTCCTCTTTCGGGTTCTTGCCTTCTAAGGGTTCCTCATCCTCTAGAGGCTCTTCCTCATGTTCTACCTCAGAGTCTTCTTCCTCTACGGGGTCCTCCTCGGGATCATCATCCTCTAAAGGTTCCTCCTCGGGGTCTTCCTCTGGATCTTTCTCCGGGTCTTCTTCCTCCGTTGGGTCCTCCTCGGGATCATCCTCCTTTAAAGGTTCTTCCTCGGCGTCTTTTCCTGGGTCTTCCTCAGGTTAATACTCAACTGAGGGTTCCTCTCTAGGGTTTCCCTCCTCAGTGGGTTCCACGTCCAGCACATCTTCCCTACCCTCAGGCTCGTTCTCCCTTACATTGTTGTTTCAGTGGTAGGAAAGATGTGGGGGAAAAGTCACAATTGATGGAATGACGATACCAAAGGTCGAGAAGTTTAAATATCTAGACTCAATCATTCAATACAATAGGGAAATTGATGAAGATATTAACCACCGCATAAAAATGGGTTGGCAAAAATGAAAGTTTGCTTCAGGTGTAGGATGCCAGTGGGATTAAAAAGCAAAGTTTATCGTATGGTAGTTAGACCTGCTATGCTATATGGATCGGAGTGTTGACCTATAAAAAAGACACATGTTCAAAGGTTGATGGTGGCAGAGATGAGGATGATTAGGTGGATGCGTGGTTATATGAGAATGGATAGAATTGGGAATGGGATTATCAGAGATTTAGTTAAAGTGGCTCCCATCGAAGATAAGATGAGAGGAACAAGACTCAGATGGTTTGACCATGTGAAAAGAAGTGTGAACGCTCTAGTGAGGAGATGTGAGAGGATTAACATATTCGAAGGTAAAAGAGGGAGAGGACGACCAAAGAAGAGTTTGAATGAGGTGATTAGAGAGGATTTGAAAGTTGTAGGATTGACGGAGGACATGGCTCGGGATAAGAGACTATAGCGGGATAGGATTAGGATCTTAGATCTCAGACAGTTGGCCGTCTAATTTGGTTGTGGTCTTTCAGTAACAGTAGGGAAGGTCTGGTTGTGGTTTTTTGGTATGTCGTGTTTGTATGCAGGTATTACATACATCTGGGAAGAGACATGGTTTGCCTACCTTTGTTTGTTAAGGTATAGTTCCTTCCTCTGCTATGTTGTACTTATGTTATGCTTTTGTTTACATAGTTACGTCCATTTGATTTATTAGTATGTTTTAGTTCATTCCCTCCTGCGTACCCTTAGTGTTTTCCATTTAATGTTTTCACAAAATCCTTCTTGTATAAAATGTTTTCACATAATCTTTTTTTGTGGGTCTCTTATATTCAACATCTCTACGGGTAGGGATACCGTTAGAGGTAAGACTGCCTACATCTGGATCTTCCAAGACCCCGCGAAAGCGGGACCCACACTGGGAGGAGGTGGTGGTGTTGTTGTATCATTTATGTAACGAAGAGTATTAATATGGGATAGGTGACCTCTTGGGAAGTTTCTCAAGCAGCGTGTGAGCGAGGACGAAACACGTCTGAAAAACTTGTGGTGATTTGTGGGGCCAGTCGACAATTGTTGAAGCCGTTCATGGTAATTGCTCGCGACCCGGGAGGGGTTGGGCCATTACAGGTGGTATCAGAACCGACCCGCGACCGTGAGCTGTGCCAGTGGATGGAGAGCCCATGAGCAGTCACCTAGTGGGGTAAAGATATTGGGTGTGAACCGCTGGTCAAGAGGACTTGTAAGTCGATCATTTAGTGAGGCACGAGGATGTTGTGTGCTTCAAGTGGGGGCGATTCCGTGATTGTAACACCCCGAGTGTGGCTTAAAAGGATCGTAGTGACTACTTATATCAACAAGTGTGCATATTTCTTTTCGGGAAGTCCATTCTTAAGAACTCCACTGTTAAGCGTGTTTGCTGGGGAGCAATCGTGGGATGGGTGACCTCCTGGGAAGTTTCCCAGGCAGTGTGTGAGCGAGGACGAAATACGACAAAAGGCCTTGTGGTGATTTGTGGAGTCAGTCAACGATCCTTGAAGCCGTTCCTGGTAATTGCTCGCGACTCGGGAGGGGTCGGGACGTTACACTTAGGCTTGCTGGCTTCTTTTGAATCTCTTCCGGTCATTGTAATTGGAATCACAGCGTCAACATATTTAGACTGTTTGTTCTGGATACTGTGTCTGGAAACTTGGATTTCTTCACGAATTCTGAATCTGGCAATTCTTTTGTTTGGTTGTGTGAGGAGTGAGGACTGGAGCCCTGCAATTGACTCAGAACCCCTCTTTGTTTTAACGCTGAGAGGCCTGGAATTCTCAATAGATGGTACAACCTAGTCATTTTCTTCATATTTTCTTTTTGCTTGGCTTCTTCACAATTTGCCAACATGTCCCCCCCCCTCCAAAAAAAATTGTCCCTCTCTTTCTCCAGCTTCTGTCCTTTGGTCGAAGTTTCTTCACTGCCTCATTTATTTTCATTTCTTCTTGTCCTCCTGCTTCCATATTATCTCTAATAATGTATCTGATGTTTAATCTGCTATCGAGGTTGACATTTTCTTTCTAGAGAGGATAGGAATTAGTTTGCACTTCTTTTCCTCATGTAAAGTTTTCAGTGAGTTAAGCTTGGTTTTAGTAATGTTGTCTTTTGGATAACTGTCGGTAGTACAAAGTGATGTTAGTGGAAAAAATCATCCTCAAATATCAGGAAATTTGGAGATTTAAATGAAATATGGGGAAACCACCAAGCAGTATTTTGCATTAAAGCAGGGATGGGGGCGATCTCAGCTGAAGTTTACCTACTCATGATTTTATCTTTTTCTTCTTTGTTCTTTCACGGAAAGTGTCCGTCTTTAAAATTGAAGATAGTTTGCTACATTTTCAATGTTTACATTTTACAGTTTCTTCTAGCACTGCCCCTCCCTCTTCTCAAGAATAAATAACTGATGACCAAAACAATGCTATAGCAGAGTTTGAGATAATGGAGTTTGAGGCCACTAGGGCCATAGCAGAAGCTTCTGCAGTAGCATATTTTCCTCTTGACTATATGAGTGGCTTTGGTGACCTGAAGCTCTGTGCACATTTGATCTTCATGATATTGCCATGGTCTCCGATCTTGGTTTTCAAACCAAGTAACTGTATTTGAGGATAATCTCCAAAATTTATTTGCCATCACTACAGTAGCAAGTTTGCCACTGCTTTCTGACTTAGCCCATATCTCATAGCTTCCACCTCTTTTCTGTTGGGTTTTTGATGGCAACTCGATTAGAAAAACCCTAACAGATCTGAATATTAACCACCACAGCCAGCTTCTTCTGATCTCCTAAGAAGACAACCATTCACATCCATTTTAATCCAACTAGTATGTGGGTGATCCAGAGAATAATCCAATCATGCAATTTCCCATTATGTATTCTTATCTTACCACTAACAGCCGTATACGTTGCTGCAGACCAATTAGTTTTGCTGTTTATTTCGTCTAGTATCCTGCTGCTCCCACATAGCTTTAATTGAGAGCAGAATGCCTTTCTGGATTTCTAAATTATCCACATAGTTTCATGTAGAAGTGCATGCCAACATTGCCATTTCATATGATCTCCAATCCATACATGGTCCTCTCAAAGTCCTTGGAATGCAGCCAACATAGCCCTGCAATTCGAGGATAATGTACTCAATCTGCTTAATATGATTACATTGCAAGACAAGGTTTTTAGATGTTATCCTGCTTTTCAGGACACATGGAATGGATAATATATTCTTCCAAGGGGGGTCTTTCTGCACCATTTTTGTCCTACTTTGCACTCTGTTGACTCTAACTTGCCAAGCGAAAATTTGGACTTAGTCAAGAACCCAGATACGCTCTGCAAAGTCCTCATTTTTCTTCATTTTGCTGATGCAGTTTTTGAAATATATTACACTTAAGGTATTTCGTGGATATTGGATTTCCTGATCAGTGTACCCAAATGCAACCTCAGATTATTAGTCATAGAGTGACATATGCTGGAGTAGAGGAAGGCTGACTGCAAGAACTGGCTTTCTTGATTCACCAATAGGGATGATGTGGTACCAGCTTCTTATCTACACTGATTTTAAACCCATGTAGATCATCAGGAGAATGATGTTGTAAACTTTTCGTTTATCCCTCCTAATCAGCCATGTGCTTACATTAATGATGAAGGAGGTCACTTGATGAGTTCCGTGGCTTGTTGGACACTGCTAATTTGCTTCTTATTTGCCAAGCCAACTGAGTATTTTTGTGCTATCTGCTAATATGGCAATCCCATTTGTTACTTTGTAGAGGGAGGGGAATATGGCGATGCCTGTATGATCCAGATGTTTCACTACTCATTACTGCTGGTTTTGATTCTGCCATCAAAGCCCATCGCTTGCTTGCTTCTTCATCTGGGTTTTCGGGTGAGTCTTTGAAAGAAGTAAATGAAAGAAGAGCAGAGGTCTTCACAACTACCATCCCAAACTTATCAGGGCATATCAGGCTCATGGACAGGTAAACAACTCTACTTGCTTTTGATTATGATGTCCCCCAAGTTTTTGAGCATTATAAGGCCTCATGTGGCGTTGGTTGGTAAGATGTTGGCTCCACGGACCACGCCGGAGGGGGGGGGGGAAGAGTTGTTCATGGGATTCGATCGTTCATGGTCTCAGTGATCCCTCAGCTTTTGGAAATACCATAAATTATGGATAAACTGTCTTCTATTATTTAAATATTCGTACTTTATACTTCAGAGAGGCTATGTCGATTTTCTGTTAGCTTGTTTCATGCGTCTTGCAATTTGGAAATTTCTTTTACATAGAAACTACTAAGACGTGGGAATGCCTTTTAGTTAGCTACCTTGTGGTTCCTTGCTGGCTAATTGCTTAGACTCCGAAGTTGGCTGCAGATATAGCTGAACCACGTAGTATCTTCCATCCCTCCACCGCCTCCCCCATGTGCCTGGGATTCCTGCTGAAATTTTCAGCTTCATGCTGGAGTTTCACTTAGCTCATCTTCATTCAAACTTTCGTTGATTGGTACTTTTGTTGTTATTGCAGCAAAAGCGAATATGTACGCTGTCTGAAATTTGCTCGCGAGGATACCATCTATGTTGCTACGAACCGTGGCTATGTCTACCATGCTAGAGCATCTGGCTCTGGTTCCATGGAATGGACTGAACTTGTCAGGCCCAGTGAAGAGGTGCCAATAATCTGCATGGATGTATTGTTCAGAAACCTTCAGGATGTGCTCCCAGGAATTGAGGATTGGATTGCTGTCGGAGATGGTAAAGGTGCTATGAAAGTTGTCAATGTTGTATTCACTGATTGTACTCCTCAGGTGGCTGTTACAATATCTTGGTCAGCTGAAATGGAGAGACAACTTTTAGGAGCATACTGGTGCAGATCATTAGGATGTGGGTAAGCTATTGTGATGCATTCTCATTAGAATATTAGGTAGTAATCCCTCTCAAGGATTATGCATGAAGTTCCTGCTGATTGCATCTTGATTGACAGATATAATTAGTAATAGTAGAATCAACTTTACCGATACGCCGTTTATCTGCCTGACCAAAAACAGAGTCTTTTGCTGCTGTATGGGGTTGGCTATGTGGATTCTTCACTTCCATTTTGAAGCAATGAGGGAATTTGCTGCCAGTTCTAGAAAACCATAGTCATGCTTTTGTTGCAATTTCCCTGCCGACTTTTATCAGCTTACATGCACCCCTTCAGTGGGGAAAATCTTCTCTCTTGTCACATCTCTTAGAGTTGCACTTGGAAGTCTCCTCTGAGACGACCTTAGAGGATCTGTTTATATGCTAATAATGCCCTTTGCCTTTGCCTCTAGGAAAAGTCCAAATTCATACCCTAGAGTCCTATCTAAGCTTTTTTTTGGGGGGGGGGGGGGGGATGGGGCAGTCTTACTGCTGAATTACAAAAGTCTGTCAGGCTGTAGATTGAAGACCTTTAGACTGTATGCTACTCTGCAGAAAAGGAGTGCGGTTTCATGAGGCATCAGAGCCATTTCTTCCATATGTGACACCCCTTCCCTTTCCCAGAGAGTAATTTTTCTTATTCAAAGTTTTCTTCCAAAGTTGTGCATCTTGTGGTACAAGTTTCTCTAATAACTCTATGGTTCCTCTTTCTTGATGACAATTGCATGAATGCTCATTTCCCATCAAAGAGTCTGAAGTTCTTCTATACTTGCCCTTGCTTATTAATTTTCTTTTCCTAATGTCTAGGTTCATTTTCACATCGAACCCTAGGGGACTGGTGAAGCTATGGAAATGGTCGAATCCTTCATCTCATGCTGCTCGCAGAGAATCTGATGTGCATATGGTTGCAGAATTTATGTCCCCTTTTGGTGCAAGGATAATGTGTCTGGATGCATCTTGTGAGGAAGAGGTGATTCCTTTCGTGATTAACTTTGGGGACTACTTCCTACCCTTTCTTTCCTTTCTGCATTGTTTAATAGTTACCTATTTCCTGATTGGAGATCAAATGGACTTTACCGAAAAGCCAAACTGTACCAGACTAATGCCATTTGAAGGAATGTAGTGGATGCTCATTTACCATCTTGAAACTTAAATTTTTCAGGTGTTAGTTTGTGGGGACTTGCGTGGTAATCTGGTATTATTTCCTTTGACAAAGTGCATACTTTTTGCTAATTCTCCACAATCCATTGAGAAGACACCTGTCCAAACATATTTCAAAGGAGCTCATGGGATATCTACGGTTTCCAGCATCTCAATAGCCAGATTCAGCTCCAGTTTAACAGAAATTCGATCGGTAATGTCTGAATTTTAACCTGCTTTCTGCACAAGCAAACGTGTGTCTAGTGTTTATGCTTCTCTTTCTTAGGGGAAGGGGTTATAATCATCTAAGTGGAAGTTATCAACTACCTGTTATTTTTTTTTTTACAAACTAAAATTGAGGGATAAGAGAATGCTCCAATATTTTAGCTTTTTTGCTACTCTGTTTTGTGGCTTATTTCTATCCCTCTGCTGTAGGATTGTGGTTAGATGTCCAAAACAAATGATATTTTGATTATTTTTGAAGAAGGGGCCATCATTACCCTATTGTCTGTTCTCCTGTCATGTCCTTAAATGGTTAACACTATTGTATCATAAGCTGCAATCTCCCATTTGGATATAGCATCATCATCTCCTTATTTCTGAATTCTAATAAACTCTATGTTTCATCTTTCCGTGGCATTGATTGAATCATTTTGACCTGTCTTAGATAATGCTCTATCTCTGTTTATTTCTTGGGTTGTCCCAGGCAAAACATCCTCAGTTTCTCATTTAGCCTTACATTATTCTATTGTGCCCTGCAGTGGCTTTTGCCTTCTGGACATATTAATTGTAGCAGTTAACAGAGGCTTTTGCTTAGTACATCTTCTGAATATAAGCTTCCTATCTATTTCATCTAACTCTAGGGCATGAAAATGTGTGTTTTTTTTTTCTTTCTTTTTTTGAGCCAAATATAACTGCTTTGGAAACAAGGCCAGCTTCTGATTGAGATATTGATTGTTCTGCTTTTTTTTTTCTTGGCTTTTCCTCAGACTGGAGCAGATGGATGCATATGCTATCTGGAATATGATAGAGATCAACAATTGTTAGAATTTGTGGGGATGAAACAAATTAAAGAATTAAGCCTAGTTGAGTCTGTCTCCACTGATCATTACTCAGTGGATGATTCAGTGAACTGCAGTTATGCAGTTGGTTTCTCGTCTACTGATTTTTTGATATGGAACTTACACTCTGAAACAAAGGTCTCCTTTTCTTTGCTTTTACCCTCTCTTAATTTTTCTTCCCTTTTTGCCCGTTCTTCTTCCTCCTCCTCCTAAGGAGAAGATAAGAAGTGATCTTTTGCTGTACAATTGTGTACATCGTGTTCATTTGGTGACCTGACATGCATGTTGATTCAGCTTCTGCAAGTGAAATGTGGGGGATGGCGTCGTCCTCATTCCTATCACCTTGGTCATAAACCAGAGATGTGCAGCAGCTTTGCATATGTTAAGGCATGCTCTTTGCCCCGTCCCTCCCTCCCTCTTCGATCAATCTGATTATTTCCCTTGTATCAAATTAAGAGACTCAGGAAAGATTTTCTACTTTCCTCTACAAAGTTTCACTTCCAATCATTATTATTTTTTTTAATGTCCTTATGATGCTGTGCACAGCATATGAAAACAGTAATATTGTGATAGCTTCGGCTGAAAGTGCTTTAACTTTCTTGATCTTATTTGTCTTTTATTTTTTTTTTATTCATTGTGGGGCCATCTGATGGATGAAAACATTAGGTTTCCTATGTGTGCTGGGGAGGAGGAATCAGTAGACCACCTTTTTGTCCATTGTCGGTGGGTATCCGCTTTGTGGCATTTGTCTCTTTCTTTGATGGGGGTTAGTTGGGTGCAACCTCAAACCATAAGAGAGGTTTTGGTGGCATGGAGAAGAAGGTTAAAGAAGAGTCGGGTCCTAGGTGTTTGGAAGTTCATGCCTTCGCCTATTTGGTGGAGCGCTTGGAAGGAGCGGAATGGCCAGATTTTTGAGGGCAAGGCTAGGGCTATTGATGATTTCAAACTTTATTTCTAGAGAACTTTGTATAGTTGGAGTCAAGTTCTCATTCATGGTACAAAGTTGACTTTTTTGGATTTTGTCGATACGATTACTGTAGAGAGTTTGAGGGCATGACGGTATTTTTTAATGGCCTCCTTTTGTAAATGGGTGACATCCCCTCAGTGTCTTCTTAATACAACTTTTGATTACTCATGATTACTGGCGCAACACTTGGCGGGTTTGTTCACTTCATTGAGAGTAAAGCCCCCCCCCCCCCCCCCGCAGGTGGTCCAGATTGAGTGTTGAAAGTATAACAGAGTGCTTATCTCCTAAGTGAATGCTTTTGGCATATAATTTTTGTGTGGGTTTTTTAGTTACTCCATTCCAAAATATGCCTCACATTTGAAAAGCCACAATGTTACTATTATTCTTGATTGAAGGTGGAAAGGGTAAGGTAATCTTGCTGTACAGCAAAGTATACATTTACTTTTAGACATATAGACTTGTAAGACACCAATGTTGGGAAAGGGAGCTAAACACTACCAATACTGCCTCCATAAAGAGAATTCTAATTTTGGCTATAGTCTGTCTTCGTAGGCAAATTAACTGGAGAATAGAAACTGACAGTTCAGGCTGATATTGAATGCTTTTCTCAACCATTGCTTTACCTTCCTAAGGTGCTTGGCTACCTTTTAACTTTGCTATAGTTGTTGTTTATTCATTCTCTTTTAGGATGAGGTCATCTATGTCCATAGATACCCAGTGCTGGATGGCGAAAAGAATATTTTTCCTCGGAACCTCCATTTACAGTTCCATGGGAGAGAGGTCCACTGCTTATGCATTATCCCTGGGATTTTCCAATCTTCAGCAGATGCGAATCCAAAATCAAGTTGGATTGCAACTGGTTGTGAAGACGGTACTGTGAGGTTGACTAGGTATGTCTGGTATGATGTTTTGTATTAGCTTTGGATGGATGACTCAAACATTGAGATAGTATATTGTGATATGTGCTATATCAAATTTATTTCCAATTCACTGGCTGGTAGTTTATTTTTGCTCGAATGTAATTCGGAGCAGCACTTCTCTTGCTTTATTCTGCTTGCTAAAATTTGCTTCTAATTTATTTCTTGCTGCCAACTAATAGCAGTGTGATGGATGGCTCAGGTATAGACCTGGTGAAAATTGGTCCACTTCAAATTTACTTGGAGAACATGTTGGAGGGTCAGCTGTGAGATCACTATGTTTTGTGTCAGAGATACATTCAGCAGAAACCAAAGTGGTCGAAGCAAGTAATGGGGTATTTAAGAACGGTGCCTTAGAAAATGTTGAGAACCCATGCTTACTAATATCTGTTGGTGCAAAGCGGGTGCTGACCTCATGGTTGCTAAGAAACAGGCAGACGATTGAAGTAGATGGATCTACTGATGGCTTGCAGAACAAATATGGAGGCCGTAATTCTTCATCAAAAGATGCATCTTCAATGTCATTCAAGTGGCTGTCCACTGACATGCCGACTAAAGGTGTTCGTGCTCCAAAGAAGATGCAAGACAGTGAAAACTTGGTCAAAACACCGCATAAAGTTCCAGCTGCAAAGTCAGTTTCAACCTCTATGGATGCCGAACAAACACAACATGGAGATACACATGACGATGATTGGAGATATCTGTCTGTCACTGCTTTTCTTGTTAGTGTTCCTCACTCGAGGCAAGTTGACCTTATATCCGCTACTATAATTGTAAATTTAAGTGCCCTTGTAGTTTATCTAAAGTTTGACATGATCTTGCTTCATTCAGGTTAACTGTCTGTTTTGTCGTTGTTTCTTGCTCTGATGCTACTCTAACCCTGCGGGCCCTTGTTCTACCATATCGTTATTGGTAAGTATAGTGGCCTCTCAGCCTTAAGCTTGTATCCTGATTGCCGAGAATTGTATGCTGGCCTCATTGACCCTCCAGTGATATCCTTTCCTTTGCTTTGCAGGTTTGATGTTGCATGTCTGACTCCCCTGTCATCACCTGTCCTGGCTTTGCAACATGTTGTCATTCCGCTGCAGGTTCCACATCAAGGTTTGTTTGTTGATGCCATTTGAAATCACAATAAACTGGGCATGATCTTGATCTTGATAAACTGCATTTAAGTTTTGCACTCATGAAACGGATTTTGCTTCTGGGAAGCTGTTTTTCCCTTGTTCTCCCTTCTTTTTCTGTGCTCAGCCTCAAGTTATCAATAATGTCTGTTAGCTGACTGCAAAATTCTCTCGTACATTTCTTCTTTATAATTCCCTTCTGCTGCCTGTTTCCATATGTTTTAACTTGTACTGGATGTATGAACAGACGAATATAATGCTAAAAACCGTAATGGTAGCATAATAAATTTCTGGTTTAAATTCTTTATCATATAAACTTTATGGACCCTTTCTTTGGGGGGGGGGGTGAATAAATTTACTGAGCAATTTTTCCAGCTGGGGCATGTGACACGATTCGTGTAATCTAGGATGCCATATATTATATATAATTACTGTGGCTATCCGTTAGAGAAGCTGTTAGGATTACTTGGTAGAAAAATCATATATGCTGTCCAAATCGCTTGTGGGTGACTTACTAATTTCAATTTGTTCTGTCTTTTATAAAATTCACACTTTATTTCATGCTCTCATACTCTTTACTTTTAGTAAGTCTTGACATGACCTGGAGGAAAAAACTCATTGCAGGAGAGATGGTGACCAGGAATGCATATATTGTGGTTAGTGGATCAACTGATGGAAGCATTGCCTTCTGGGATGTTAGTGGAGGTGTGGATTCTTTTATGCAGAGGGTTTCATCTCTCCATATGGAGAAGTTCATTGATTTTCAAAAAAGACCACGCACTGGTAGAGGAAGCCAAGGTGGTCGGTGGTGGAGATCTATTGATGCTGTTAAACCTAGAAAAAAGGTGACTGGAGCTTCTGTTGCAGGGAATGGCGAAAGCATTACTTCTGATGAAGTGACTTTTGATCATTCATCCATATCAATGACTTCAAAGGATGAGAAAATTTCTTCTGATGCGACACAGACTACTTCTGTTGGATCTGAGGAGAGTTTCAGTGATTCTCCTGCCAAGTTTGCTGAAATAAAGCCCCTGCATGTCTTGAACAGTGTTCACCAGTCTGGTGTCAATTGTCTGCACATTTGTAATCAAAATATTGGGAATGATTCACTACATAGCGTTTTAAGTGGTGGGGATGATCAAGCCCTTAACTTTTTGCAGTTCGTTTTGTCACCCGCTCCATCACTACCAAATTTAGATACTGTCCGAGCAGTTGGCACAATAGCAGAATCAGAAAGTGCTGGACAAGCTATACTAGACTTTTCAAACGAAAGTTGTTCCATCAAATTCCTATCTCAAAACAAGGTTGTCTCAGCTCATAGTTCTGCCGTAAAAGGTACTCATTACTGGTCTTTCTTTGCAAGTAATTTACTTACTTTCTTCTGCAAAAGAAGCAGTTGTTATCCTTCTGTTTTCTCATGGTTTTTTTTGTCGAGAACTTTTTGATTAGGTTCAGGTAGTGATATTGGTATAATTATGTGTATTAGTTGATGCTTGCACCTCCTCTTCCTTGTGAAATGAGTGGACAAATACTCCTTTATCTGTATTGCTTGTTTTTTAGCACCCAATTTTTTAACCTCCCTATGTCCTAAAAACTCTCTACCTGGTTCCGTTTCAGGCCATCCAAAAAGAATTACACTTTTCTCAGATACTACCAGTGCTTTTTTAGTGGGAATTACACTTTTCTCAGATACTACCAGTGCTTTTTTAGTGGCTTTCCTACAGTGCCCTTGACAGCTCATCAACATTCCCACACTTCTATGGTCCAGAATATCCTTGAGCAACCCAAATAATTTCTTTTTCCGTATGCTCTCCCCTGGCACCCCCCCCCCCTTTTTTTGGGGGGGGGGGGGGGAAGGGTTTCTGGAAATAACATCTGCAGTACTTCTTGACCTATCTGAAGGCTTGAACTGGGGACCTCCTTGTACAAATGTAGTGTAAATGCCATTAAGCCAAGAGTTCATGGGCAATAGATTCTTGCAATGCAACTGTTTAGTGGAACTTATCATTTCTTTTTCATTGCACAACATTTGATAATGGCATTTATATGAGACTGTTGCCTAGGGCTTAATGTCAGTCGTCAGTACAGCTTGGCAGTCATGTATCTTATGGGAATATCTGGAGACATTCTTTTTTAACTTGTTTCTCTCCCTTTCACCCAACATTAAAGAGAAAAATTAATGTGTGTTTCACAAATTAGATGCATTTTTAATCGTTGGCTCCTGTTTTGTGCAGGTGTGTGGACAAATGGGGTTTCAGTATTCTCTACTGGTCTTGATCAGAGAGTAAGATGCTGGAAGCTTCAAGAGCATTGCAACCTATCTGAATATGGTCATTTTATTACCAGTGTGCCAGAGCCAGAAGCATTGGATGTGAGAGCTTGTGGCAGGCAAGTAAAGCGATCAACTGTCAACTTAGACTCATGGCTCCTGTTTCAACCTAGGAAAGATGAAATATTAATACTTTGTAGTTTTGTCCAGAAACTGTTATCAAGTTGTGGTATCTGGAAGAGGAATGCAAATGGTCGAGATCTTTCTATCATGAAGAATATAAAAGTAATTGAATGCTCTCTGCACTGTCATATTCCATGTGACGCACTCAAAGTGCAATTTGGTAAGCAGAAGAGTGATTTCTGTCTTTTAGATTGAACTTAAGTAGGCCATCAACCAGGTGAATGCCTTGTGATAAGGAAGTTAAATCTCAGGTGCAATAATCCAATTGTGAGAGTCATTTGATGTTGACATTTCGGGGAAAGAAATGGAAAAGCCATTGTAGTTAACAGTCCTTGGGAATGCAATTTGACGTTAAATATTTGGTTGATTTCTACAGTTTTACCATCTAGAATAATTCAAGCATGGGCATGACTTGATACACATAAACAGATGTTAAACGCCAATGTCAAGTGACTTTCGCATCCTATAGTCATGCAACCCCCCATCCCCTTTTAATACTCCTCACAGTTTAACAGCTTGACTCTGAGCTGCACTGGAGTAGTAGACTGAACCCAATAAGAACGACTATGTCTATCAGAGATGGAGTTATCTACTGCCTATCGTGCAGGTCTGTCAATAATAGTTAAGTCAGAAGTCTTGTTAGGCTAAAATTGCATGCCTATGGAGACCTTGCCATAGCCAGAAGAAGTCACATGGTTTAGGGGCTTGTGTGTTATGCTAAACCTATTGTTACTATGTTTTGCTTGACATGCTGGGGATGGGGACTTGTAGCCTCGCAGTGGGGACCACTAGTGTCCTGTGATGATAAAGTGGGAACACAGCTTGTGTGGTGGGTTTCATGTGTGGATTTTTGGGGGGGGGGGGCCCCTCTTCAGCGTTCTTCCAATAATTAACCCCCCTAACCTTTTTTTTGTGTGGCTTTGCTGACCCTCAATTGACTTTCATTATTCTTTCATTTTGGCTATAAATGGAGAACTTTGCATCCCAGCGAAGGGCCCCTCATGGGCTCTTTCCATTTAAGATGTCCCTTTCTTTGGTACTCTGTTACTTCCCATATGCAAAATTTCAGATTTGTTTTGTGTTCTTTCGCGCGCGGGGGGGGGGGGGGGCGCGGCTAAACATCTTATCCTGCAACTTTCGGTGATCTTCTCTCATAGGAAGGACCCAAAGTAAGAAATGGTTTCGCTTTAATATTTCTTTTGCTTCCTCTTTTCTTTTACTGTTATACTCTGCATTCTACAGATCAGCTTTGGTGATCTCTAGTTATAATGATCTCTGTCAATTCTGCAGATAGGACTAGATCTACATAGATGTCTTCTGGTAAACAATTGCACTGACTGGTTTTTGTTGCAGGATCCCATCTTGGGTCATCTTCTTGTGGTGGATCATTCTCATGGGTCCATTGTGTTGACTGTTGACTGTTGCCTTGTCTGACCTTCTTTCCTCGCCTCTGTTGAAGTGGGAAGGAAATTGTTGTACTCTATTCAAACCGTATGTAAAAGGAGATACCACTAGAATTGTCACTTGGCATGTACTTGGTTATGTCCACAAATTTTGTTTGGTTCGTCTGTGGAGTTCCCAGCGTCCATAATAGCATTCGAGGTGCTACTGTCTACACAGGTATTTCAGCTGAAGTGAAGAGTCCAAGTTGTGGAGGCCCTTAACAATAGTGAAGCTGGGCGAAAGTTTTCCAGAAACTAGATGTCCAATACTAACAATAAAAGATATGAACTCTTAGAAACCAAATGTACCCATTTACTGATGACAATGAAATGGCATTGTAATCTATCTATATATACAATGGTTTTCTATGGAATCCACGCAATTATACTGCAGCAAACCCGTATACAGCAGAATGAAACATGTAAACGAAGGTTAATAGATTGTGAACAAACAGCAGCTCAGCACCTTCAGTGACTCGGAGAAGACTTGCTGGGAAAATGCAGCAATTCCAGACTGGTATCCTCCCAATTAAAAAAAAAAGGATAGTCCGGTGTACAAGCATTTTGCGTTCACAGAGGGTCTGGGGAAGGGTTGCACCCCAAGAGGTGAATGGTAGGCAGTCTAACCTGACTTTGTCAGTAATTAATTTCATGGCTCGAACCCGTGACCTTTTGGTCACACGGAGACAACCTTATCGTTGCTTCAAGGTATCCCCCCAATGGTCATCAAAAATCCAAATCCAACATGGGTCACTGTTGCTGGATGGATGCATGCATGGGTGACAGCACAGCCAGCAGGATTAGACTATGGGGTGCAGGAAGTCACCCCCTAGACACCGCAGAAGATGTGTCTGCCAGTGTGTGCGCCAAAGGTGCTACATTTATATCATAGACCCGAATCTATAGATCTGCTACTTTGGCATGATCTGGACCACAAAAACTTTATTTTTGGGAAACGAGACCATGGAAATAAGCGGGTGGGACTTCGAAAATTACAAAATTATTATATAGGCAAAAGTTAGATATTGCTCTAAGGGCAATGTTTAAGTAGGCATTTATTATCATACGGAATTTCATAAACTTTTGATTACAATAATGCTTGGCGACAGTGATTAATATTCTAATTTTACACTTCCTAAATTACCCTCCATATAATTGTTTTACCATAACTTTTCTCTCTCTCGTATGTTGTCCATTCAGTCCTTAGAGCAAGAAACATCTATGTTAGTTCTAACATTTACAATCCTTTGGTCACTATTTCTCGATTAGGGTTCACCCTTCCCATAATTTCTCGCATTTTAGTTAGGCTGTTTCATTAATTTGGCGGCGAAGCTGCCGAAAAGCATATGATGTTTACCATAATCCTCGCCCGAGGTGAATGAGAACCGAGAGAATTGGGTTTTTGCAAAACGAAATGGGAATGTCGAGTCAGAAAGAGTATTTTCGTCAAGTAAAAAGTAGTTTTAATCATCGTTGCATTCATTACAGTTTAAGAATTAATTTTTTTACTAAATTTAATGATACTAAGCAAGATTCATTAATAACAAAAGTAGGTGAAGTCCTTTAACCACCCTCTTATCCATCACCCTTAGGGCAACATTTATCAGCTTCGTGTTATATGTTACAGCCCGGGTTTAGAGAGTTGGGACTACCTTATAGATTGTACAGTTGTGCATCTCCGTGCTACTACGCTTCTGGGAGCTCGAACTCTCAACGTCACCCTCATGCAATGGCAACCCCTGTTATGGGTTACCAACCTTAGGCCTGAATCTGACTGCATTTGCAAAATAAGAGCTTCAGGTATTCTGAATGTTCATTAGATTAAATGGTACAAAAGGCTGATGTAGCTCGATATCTTGAAAAGGCACAACTTAGAGACATTCAAGTATTCTTTGACATTCAGCCACATCAATAACTCAGACCACTTTGAATCGTCCAAATTTCCAAGATTTCAGAATGTAGAACATGAGCAATTCACTTATTCCATCCAATAATACATGTATTTAGGTTCTTTATTTAAACATTACTAAAATTTCAGCAAGAAACTAATATTCGAAACGTCATCTAATCTTGCATAGAAACATCGAAATTCATTTTAATTATGAAATTTACGGCTAATTTTAGAGAGGGGTGGTTTCAATTCAACCCCTAGGATTTGGGTGAAGTTCGTCAGGCATCAATCTTGACGGCCATGGCTTTTGCCAGCCTTACCGAGCCGCTTCCTATTGCTGTCATTGTCCACCATGGCTGCCGGGACCATGAGACGCTTGACGGGTCCCCCCTGACGTTCCTCCCTTCCCGTGCATGGTTCATTCCAGTTGGGGCTCTCTCCTCTTGCTAGAGTCTCATGAGTCCAACCAGTGGTGATTTGTGTCACGCAGACTAGAAGGACGAGGTGGTGGTGTTGATCATCACCATCATCATCAGGCAAATGCTAGGGTTCTTAGGATTCAGTAATTTCTTAGAAGTTTGAATTTTTGATGCATGATCATATTCTATTTGTTCTTTTTGCCTTGCATGTTAAAATATTTACTAAAGATATGGCATTATTCATGGACTTAACCCCCCCAAGGAAGGGAAGTGGTCTTAATTGTTGCTTATGATTTCATAGACTTGTTATGGGATGGTTTATTTACAGAAGACTGGATTCAAGCCTTGTGTATGAAGAGAATTGGTGATGCGAGAGTTCTACTTCTTCATGGGTCAACAATAGCTCAACTTTGATAAAATAAAGACCCAAAACTAGAAAAAAAATAAAAAAAAAATGGTCAATACCTTGCAGTTGATTGTAGTGACAATTTTGTTCATATTTGGATTATCTTGAAATCAAATTTAATTTTTGAAATCAGATGCCCAGGTTAGTGAGAATATCTGCATTCAATTTTCTCTTCTGAATTAATTGTTCGGACCACGGATCTCAAAAACTATGTTGGTGCTCCTGAGCATAGGTGCACTGTTACACATTGCAGTGTTGTACGGTTTTATGATAATCATGTTGAGGACATTGTTTCTTTAAGGGGGAACAAGGTTATTATTTGAATCTCTCCATGTTGCCTCTGGTACTATCTTCAATGAGGTAATATTTTTTATTGTTTTGATAAAAATAACGGCGAGGGATAATATTGCTCATTACTCAAAACATTGCACATGTCCAGCACAGCAAGCTCAGAATCACTCATGGTTCTCATCCAGTCACTAAGCTTAGCCATGTCGCAATTGATCTTGATGATAACCAGGTCAGGGGGCTTCCGGCCCTGTTAGTGCTTCATGTTAGGTGTTTCACTCCTCGCTTGTGCTTCTCTGTAAGCTGGAACGAAAACGGAAGCCATAGCCTGAGGTCCCAACTCTTTATAAAGTTCCAGTCCATCTAGCCACCGCAACATACAGGCGAAGTTGGTCTAGATCAAGACTCTCCATTGTAGCTAGGAACACCTCGCTTACTGATGGATATTGACTTCGCCAAAGCTCACATGACATGCTGAAATTTACCATTCTTCTTTTCAAGCTCACCCCAGTAGTAACGGCCCCATCACGCAGCCTCCAGGCAGAAGATTTATTCTATGGGGGGCTTTTAGGCTCCATAATTTCTCCCAGAACTCTCCCCACTCGTCCACACTCCCACTTGGTCGTTGCTTGTTTAAAATGGTATGCCAACTTTACCCTAAATTCTCCAGTAGAAGGCAGTGCCACATCAGTTTGTCCCTTGGCCAAGGCTGACCTACAGGAAGCTGTAAGATAAGCTCAGAATCACACGGCATCATGGCACTTCCGACCAGGTGCTCGTCCCAGCAACTTTGCTCTCTATCAATGATCTCACTCACCCATTTCAGTGTGCACCCCTCAGGCATTGACCCAACCATTTTTGAAAGAAGAGGTCTAGGTACCCATCTGTCATCCCAAACCCGAATGCTTTCTCCATTCCCAACCAGCCAGCGAGCACCTTTTTCAACAGTCCAACGTGCAGCTCAAATACTACGCCACATGAAGCTCCGCCTAGTCCCAATGTGTGTGTCCATGATATCAGGATTCGAAAAGTATTTTGCCTTCAGCTCATCAAGGGCCAGTGAACCGCCTAGTCACTTTAATCTCCAAACCTGCTTTCAGGGCTGTGTTGAAGGCTTGAAGGTCCCTAAAACCAAGGCCACCCTTGCATTTAGTTTCAGCCAATTTCTGTTTGCTAATGCAGTGCATTTTCCTGACATTGTTTTTGTGCCTCTACCAGCATTTGCGGATGAGTGATGAGTGATTGGATTTCATAGCCTGATTCTGCTGGAAATTTGAAGATAATCATTGCCAGGTAGGGATTGCCTGGGCCGCTACCTATATGAGCACTTCTCTATCCGCCGAAAAGAACAACTTGACCAACTAACTCTTTAACTTTTTGCAGATACAATCCTGGGTAGGCAATAACGCTTTCTTTTTTTAATTGTTCCACCCTGGTAGGCAACCCAGGGTACTTGTCCTGGCGTGAAACTTCTCGAATCTCCAGTTCCTGAACAATCTGATCTCTTCACTCAACAGGTAACCCAGAGCTAAAGGAAACCGTGGTCTTGCAGACATTAATTTTCTGATCTGAAGAGACCTCCTACAGCATCAGCAAATGTTTTAAATATAGGCCCCATTCAATGTTAGCTCTGCAGAGGATGATGGTATTATCTGCAAAGAGCAAGTGCGAGATACTGCGTAGCTCAGAGCATACTTTGTGACCCTCAATCAGATCATTTGCGACTGCATTTGATAATAAGCAGGGCAAACCTTCAGCACACAATAAAAATAAATAGGGGGCAAAGGGTCACCTTGACAAATGCCTCATATCCAACAGAAGTAGTCTGTGTGGCGTCAGATTGATTGATATAGATGAATCATCAAAAGTCACTTCATCAGTAACACTTTTGCCATTCACGGCAATAGAAGCTCCAGGCACTTTTTCTTTTCCAGTTTTAGCAGTATCAACAGATCAACACCAACGACCACCTTGGCTTCCTCTACCAGAGCACGGTCTTTTTAGAAGATCATGGACTTCTCTATATGACGAGATGGAGTCCTTTGCATAAAAGAATCCATGCTCCCAGTAACATCCCAGAAGGCAATGCTCCCATCAGTTGATCCACTAACCACAATATATGCATTCTTGTTCACCATGTCTCCTGAAATGCCCCCCCCCCCCCCCACGGATATGTCAAGACTTCTAAGAGTAAAGGTTATGAGAGCATGAGATACAGTATGAATCTATAAAAGGGCGAACAAACTAAATTTAATAAGGTATCCACAAGTGATGGGGATAGCATATGCAATTTTTTGATGAAATAATCCTTCATAGCTTGTCTAATGGATAGCCACAGTTATTACTTATGGCAACCCAGATTACACGAACCATGTCACATCCCCACCTTAAAAAACTGTTCGGTACATTGATTTCGCTCCCAAAAAGGAAAAAAAGGGTTTCCATAAAGTCCATATTTATGTGATAAAGAATATTAAGTAGAAAATTTTCCTGTCAGCTAGTAAACTATATATTGAGACTGAGCACAGAAAAAAGAGGGAGAACAAGCAACAAACATCTTCCCAAAAACATAATCTGTTTCCTGAAAGGGAAACCTAAATGCGATTTATCAAGTGTAAGTTCAAGATCACGCCAGGTTTATTGTGATTTCAAATGGCTCAATTAACAAACCTTGATAAGGAACCTGTAGTGGAATGACGACGTGTTGGCGGTTGCAAAGCCACGACGGGTGATGATAGGGGAGCCAGATAAGCAACAGACAGCTGCAAAGCAAAGCAAGGACAGGATAGCATTAAAGGATTAACGAGACCTGTATACAATTCTGGGCAATCCGGAAATGAACTGAAGGCTGAGAGCAACATAGTTACCATAATGATTTAGTCAAACAAGGGCCCGCAGCGGTAGACTAGCATCCGGGACATAAACAACAACAAAACACACAGCTAACCTGAATGAAGACAAGACCATGTCAAACTTTAGATAAACTACAAGTGCGTTTAAATGTACAATTATCGTAGCAGTTATTGAATCAACTTGCCTCAAGCAAGCAGCAATGACACGAAAAGCAGTAACAGACAGATATCTCCAATCGTTGTCATGTGTATCTCCATGTCGTGTTTGTTCGACCTCCACAGAGGTTGAAACTGACTTGGCAGCAGGAACTTAATGCAGTGCTTTGACCAGGTTTTCACTGTCTTGCATCTTCTTTGGAGTACGAACACCTTCAGTTGGCATGTCAGTGGACAGCCACTTGAATGAAATTGAATATGCATCTTTTGATGAAAAATGAAATTGAAGATGCATCTTTTGATGAAGAATTAACGCCTCTATATTTGTTCTGCAAGCCATCAGTAGATCCAATCTTTCCTTCAATTATCTGCCTGTTTTTTAGCAACCATGAGTCCAGCTTTCCGCTTTGCGCCAACAGATATTAGTAAGCATGGGTTCTCAACATTTTCTAAGGCACCATTCTTCAATGTCCCGTTAGCTGTTTTGACCACTTTGGTTTCTGCTGAATGTATCTCTGACACAAAACACAGCGATCTCACAGCTGAACCTCCAACATGTTCTCCAAGCAAACTCGATGTGGACCAATTTTCCGCCCCAGGTCTATACCTGAGCCATCCATCACACAGCTATGAGTTGGCAGCAGGAAATAAATAAGATGCAAATTTTAGCAAGCAGAATAAAGCAAGACAAGTGCTGCTCCAAATTACATTTAAGCAAAAATAAACTCCTGACCAATGAATGAGAAAATAAATCTGATGGATAAGTCATTCACAAAGCCAATACGAACCATCATACCTCGTCAACCTCACAGAACAGTCTTCACAGCTAATTGCAATCCAACTTCATTTTGGATTAGCATCTGCTGAAGATTGGAAAACCTCAGAAATAATGCACAAGCAGTGGGTCTCTCTCCCATGGAACTGTAAGTGGAGGTTCTGAGGAAAAATATTCCTTTCACCATCTGGTAGTCGGACATAGATGACCTCATCCTGAGAAAGAATAAATAAATAATAAAAATAGCAAAGTCAAAAGGTGGCCAACCACCTTAAGAAGGTTAAGCAATTGTTGAGAAAAGCTGTCGATACCAGCCTGAATTGTCATTTTCTACTCTCCAATGCATTTACCTAAAAGGACAAACTACAGCTAAAATTAGAATTCCCTTTTTGTTTATGTAGGCAGTATTAGAATCTTTAGAATAATTCCCTTTGCCCCCACTGGTATCTTGCAAGTTTTCATGTCCAAAAGTAACTGTATACTTCCCTGGACAGCAAGACTTAGAATTACCTTTCCCGTCAATCAAGAATAATAGTATCATCATTGCCATTCAAATGTGAGACATATTTTTGGAATGGCGTTAACTAAAAAACCCATGTTGTCACAAAAATTATATGCGAAAAGCATTCACTTAGCAAATAAACACTCAGTTAAACTTTCAGTATTCAATCTGAGCAGCTTTTTTTCCTTTGTTTTGGGTGGGTGCGGGGGGGGGGGGGTAATTTCACTGAACAAGTGCACCAAGTGCCGTGCCAAGATATGCCTAACTGTGATCATCCATCAGATGGTTCCACAATAAATTAAAAATAAAAGATGAATAATATCAGGAACAGCAAGGAACTTTCAGCAGAAGCTATCAGAGCATTCCTAGTATTTTGGAACTCTGACCTGTCACGTCAGTAAAAGTTCCACAATTTTGGAACTTGCATTCCATCACTTCTCCAACCTATGGAACTCAATTTTAATCATCCAATAAAAATATTTGTCATGGACTCACCTTATAACACACAACCTATTTTTTAAATCATTTAAAAATTATATACTTACCTCAAAAAAAAAAATTTTAAAATATGAATAGTGACAGGCGGGGAGACACGGACAGGCGTGCTGCCCCGCGTGTCACACGCGTTTCCACGCCGCTGGGGGAGCAAGTTTGGCACACAGCAGACACACGGGCCCCACCACTTGCCTCGCGTGTCAGCCGCTGCCAATGCTCTCACAATACTACTATTTTCACTTACTGTGCACAGCATCATAATTCATAAGGACATGAAGGAATGGAGTAAAACTTTGAAGAGGACAGTAGAAAATCTTTCCTCACTTAATTTGATTACTAGAAAAATAATCAGACTGATTGAGGGGGGGGGGGGGAGCAGCATTTACATATGTATAGTTGCCGCACATGTGTGGTTTATGACCGAGGTGACAGGAATGAGAAAGGCGCCATCTCCCACATTTCACATGCAGAAGCTTTATCAACATGCATGTCAGGCACCCACATCAACATGATGCATACAATTGAACAGCAGAAGGTCCTGTTCACCTTGGGAGGAAGAAGGGCGAAAAAGGGCAGAAAAATGGAGCCAGGGTAACAGCAGAGAAAAAGAGACCTTTGTTTCAGAGTGTAAGTTCCATATCAAAAAATCAGTAGATGAGAAACCAACTGCATAGCTATAGTACACTGAATCATCCACAGAGTACTGATCAATGCAGACAGACTAAACTAGGCTTAACTCTTTAGTTTGTTTCATCCCACAAATTCTAATGATCATTGATCACTATCATATTCAAGACAGCATATGCATCCATCTGCTCCAGTCTGAAGAGTTTTGGGGGGAAGGGGGGAACAATCAATATCCCAATCACAAGCTAGCCTTATTTGCAAAGCAGTGATGCATAGCTAAAAGAAAATCACACTTTCATGCCCCGCAGTTAGATGAAATAGATTGGATGCCAAAACTCAAAAGATGTACTAATAAAAGCCTCTGAACTGCTAAAATAGACATATCCAGAAGGCAGAAGCCACTGCAGAGGCGCAGAGCCATCACAGATTCACAGCACAATAATGTAAGGCCAGATGAAATTGAGGACGTTTTGGGTGGGATGACCCTTTGAAATAAATAGAGATAAAGCATTATCCAAGACAGGTCAAAATGATTCAATCAATTACTCCGAAAAGATGAAACACAGGTGGGAGGGGTAGATTAGAATTCATAGCTGAGGAGATTATAATCCTATATGATGAAATGGGAGGATTGCAGGGTATAATACATAGTTGTTACCATTTAAGGACATACAGGAGAACCGAGAGCAGGGGGGAGGGGAGATAGTCCCTTCAAAAATATGCTTTTGGACATTTAACCACAATCCTGCAGCAAATGGATAGCAACAAGCCACAGAACAGAGAGAGTAGCAAAAGAGCTAAAATACTGGTATCCCCAATTTTGGTTTGTAGAAAATAATAACAGGTAGTTGATAATCATCCACTTAGATAGTTGGACTGTTGGTTCAAAATTCGGTTTGATGGATAGAGATGTCACAATCTCATCGACAAACTCAGTATCAAATTAACCGAGGCTTCTAGGCAAGTGTGAGTACAACTATCCTAAAGACTCTATTCGCCCCCATGTGCACCAAGACAACTTGAATAGGTCTTTGGATACAAAGAAGCATCCCCTGTCTGTGTCTTGCACTCACGAAAATAGAACCCTAGGTATCCAAGACATGATAGAAATTCAAGGGATTGTAGTGCTAATATAATTTCTTGATCATGCCTATCAAGGCATCCATGGCTGCATATGCCAGCATGTCACATATTTTTAGAGATATCATACCTTTTCATACAAGAAACACGTTTGATAAACACTCCTTTTAAAGGAACACATCTCTTCATAATTACACTCTTTCAAGTAGGAGATGCATGAAAGAAACACACCTTTTCTTTAAAAGAAATAAGTTAGTTAATTATACAAACTAACTTGTACCTTTTCATAAAGAATTAATTAAATTAATTAATTTATTTTTTTTTGATAAGGAAAAGGATATATATTAATATTAAGAACCAAATCTGAGGTGCACAGTGAGCACTGTACAAACAACTATTTACAACCCAAGAATAGACTATCTACATAATCTGTCAAATCAAAAAAGGAAGAGCTAAACTTCCCATTCTTCCAAAAGAAGAGAATTTTAATGAAATTCTCTTTCAAACGCTGAAGAGGGGTTTCAACGTTATCAAAAACTCTTCGATTTCTCTCCCTCCAAATAATTAATTAAATTAATTATTTACCAAAAGGTTCATTGCAATAACTAATTATTAAAGTACTTAATTATTATTTAGCCATAATTCAAAAATATATTTCCATAATCATTTTCATGGAAATAATTATTTTATTAAGCTTCCATTTCTAAGGAAATTACTCCACCGATCCCCCAAGAAATGGAAATTACTCCACCAATCCCCCACCATTTCCAAAAGAAATGGTATTTCCAATTTCAGAGGTCTCGTGTATAAGTGGGCGTGTCATGCGATTAAACCCCCATCTTAGTGACATGTACGTCAATTGATCAAGATAACATGGTAGGCTAGCTTTGAACAAGCTATCCTCTCTGACCACTTGCATCTAAGCCACACAGAAGACTTTCGCACTGAATCACTTAGTAATTTGATACTATTAACGGCCATATGTCCCGTATCCATTTTGTAAGTGCCCTAGAGCCAAGCCTCAGTTCGATAGAAGAGTTCAAACTTCACACTTGCTAAATAAACCTCATTAATACCCCCACAAAGTATTAATAGAAACATTTAAGTACAAAAAACAAGTCACACCATTGATTAAATACAAACAACTTAATCAAATTCTTACTTCTATACCCCCATTAAAATGCTCTTTATTGAGGTTCATTAAGAGCAAAAGCTCAACCTCCATAGAGTATATGGGTAACCTAGCACTCCATTTGGATGATAATTGTGATGATGAGTGCTAACAAGTCACACAGATAGTTTACTTTGACTCATTGAACTTAAGAAGCGACGTTTCCACGAGTGTTAAGTTGAGGTTCCACTATAGGTGACTTAGTGTGGGGTTGACACCATCCTTATCAAAATCATTAAATTCATTTCATGACTTTGATAACAACTTTACAAAAGTCTAAAGACTTTTAAGTTATTATATGGATCACACTTGTGTACATTTATTTGCCCATCCGGATTCATTGCCTTTGTAAGTCTTAATAATTGGCCCACAAGACCTGCAAAGATAACCAACAGTAAAATCAAAGTCTAACTATTAAAACTTAGACATATGAACCCTCAAAGTTTATACATGAAAATATTTTCATGCTTTCATCCAAGTCCAACTTAAAATTACAGAGATAGTTTCAATTACCGGACTTAAAAACATATCACATCACTATATGAACATAAATTACCCCCACCATTTACTCCAAACTAGAGTAAATAACGGTAGGAGTGTATGACCATCATATGGAAAATCTAAGTCATATATATTCATGGACTGATGTAAATAGTTACACAGTTACATTCCATCCATATGTATCTTTTAATTCTCATACGACCATAGTAAAAGTCTCATGGTTATGAACAAGTCCAAAAGTTAAATTTACAAACATGGATTTCTATTAGCCATGTTAAAATATTTCAACAATTCCGTTATATGGACATTCATATTTTAGTATACTAAAACCCTTGCAAATAAATGAAACACCACATTTATTTTCGTCAAGGATGAAACAAATATTCTTCCCAACTCTTATTCTCAAAATGGAGTTTAAATAAATCCAAATGTTCCCCCCACCCCAAAAAAAAACATAGACATTTTAAATCATGCCAAAATATGCATTAACAAGTTCAACTAAAATATCCATGTACTTACACATATTTTGGCAAACTAGAACTACATAGAAACAATTAAACGATATTTCACATTTATTTCTATCAAGGATTAATCATTAATTACTAATTCATAAACTACACATTATAAATCATAACTATCGTGTGAATTTAATGCCAAAGTTTACTCAATATCCATTCAAAACATGAATACTTAAAAATAACATACATAGGAATAGTACCTTATTCCTATCAAGGATAAACCCCCCCCTCCTTCCCAATATTTATAAGTGACGCAACCACCGTGGATTATATATAGGAGTATCCATATATCAACAAAATAGGCATAGATTACAAATATCATGACTAATCCTGTGATGATGATCTTCATTGCCAACGTTCAACACAACAAATAGTTAAAAAATAATGAGGCAAACAAAGGTCTGTGAGTTCCACCATCTTCTCATTAATAACGAAAATAGTTGTAGCCAATGAACAAATTATCATCATCAAGCTTAATCATGACGTTCATATGATAAACAAAATCCTACCAGGAGACTCATGTTACTTGTTCATTTCTAGACTAATCATACTAAAATCTCAAGTACAAATTCATCACAAATGATTTAGATGAATTTATGGCCAAGTGAATGCAAAAATTACAGTAAGACCAAATAGCATATGGAATCAATGCTTACTTGGAGGTTAATGACTTCCCCTATTTCTTCTATTTTCAAAGTATTAAACTAAGCCAAATTCAAGACAAAAACAAAAGAAAATTGAAAGCAATGAAGATAACTTCTCTCGTAATCAATTTGGCTTCAACCACTTATATTGAGATGCATACGTGGTTATTTGGGGATTGGACTATTTTCTTATTATTGCCATCAAGTCCAATTAAACTCTAAAAGTTCACGGACTTCAATTGAAAACAATTTATTTTTTACATGGCTATAATATAATACTAGCATATCATATTAGATTTTATCGGTACAATAACCATTACATATATGATTATAGATCATCTCTCTAAATCTCATAATCAAAATTATACATACGAACAGCCCTAAGACTTTTATTGTACATTATTGTACAACAAATCCACACAATGTTGATTACATCAAGAGAAACAACTATACTAGTCCAAGGAACTCATCCCTTTTACGATCATGTCTTTGTTTCCATCAAAGCTTCAATTTGATTACATAAAATAATCAGCTTCTTTGTATCAGACGAACCAGAGTCTTTAGAGTGTTGGTTCAATGAATACATATATTAATTTGTCACAAACAAACTCAATGTCTAATTAATCGAGGCTTCTAGGCAGATAGACTCCATTCGCCTCCACGTATAATAGGGATGCCTGAATAGGTCTTTGAGATACAAAGAAGTCTCCCATATTTGTGTATTGCACTCACGAAGATAGGACCCTAAGTGTTCGAGACATAATAGAAATTCAAGGGATTGTTGTGCTAATATAATCTCTTGGTCATGCCCATCAACACATCCCTATATATTCCACCATGTCACATATTTATGAAGATATCATACCTTTTCATGAAAGAAACACTTTTTCATAAATATTGCTTTAAAAGGGACACATCTTTTTATAATTACACCCTTTCAAGTAGGAGACATCTTTTCATGAAAGAAACGCACCCTTTCTTTAAAAGGAATAAGTTAGTTAATTATCCAAACTAACTTGTACCTCTTTATAAATGTCATAATCAAAAATATATTTCCATAACTGTTTTAATGGAAATAATTATTTTATTAAATTTCTATTTGTAAGGAAATTACTCCGACATGGAGTCATACGCTTAACTGTGGAAGAAACATGTGTTTTTTTGGATTTTGTAGATAATATTATGCATGAGAGCTTGGGGTTTTTTTGGGGGGGGGGGTAATTGCCCCTTGTATACATCAGCATCATCCCCTGGATGTCCAACTAATGCAACTTTTTGATTACTTATCAAAAAAATCACCCACTTGGATGATTATACCCCCTTCCCCCAGAAATAGAGGCATGACCTCTGGAACACATTTGCTTCTGTATGAAGTGGGTCAAAATTCAGACAATACCAAGCAAATCTTGGTTAAACTGGAGCTGGATCTGGCTAACGAGATGCTGGAACTATAGATATCCCATAAGCTCCTTTGAAATACGTTTGGACAGGTGTCTTCTCAAAAGATTGTGGAGAATTGTCAGTCAATATGCACTATTCCAGAGGAAATAAGACCAGACTACCACGCAGAGAGGAGGAAAGTGTAGGAAGTAGTCCCCATACTTAATCGGGGAAGGAAAAAGGAATCACCTCTTCCTCATAACTCACAAGATGCGTCCAGATACATTATCCTTGCACCAAAAGGGGACAAAATGCCTGCCAGATTAGCATCACGAGATGAAGGATTGAACCACTTCTATAGCTTCACCAGTCCTCTGGGGTTCGATGTGAAAATGAACCTAGACATTAGGAAAAGAAACTCAATGAGTAATAGAACAAATTGCTATTCTTCAGCAGGAAATGAACATTCATGCAACTCTTGTCGAGAAAGAGAAACCATGGGGTTATTAAAAAAACTTGTGCCACAAAATACACAGCTTTGGAAGCGAACTTAAAATAAGAAAAATTCTCTGGGAAGGGAAGGGTTACACTTGTGGAAGAAATGGGTTAGATGCCTCACAAAACCACACTCTACTTCTTTTCTGCAGGTGGCACATAGTCTAATGGTCTTCAGTCTATGGCCCTAAGAAACCAGACTTTCTGTATTCATCAGCAAGACTGCTACATCTACCCCCCCCCCCCCCCGAAAAAAAGCGCACGAACCCTGCATAGATGGGATTCTAGGGAATGGATTTGGAATTTTTTTTTTTTCTAGAGGCAAAGGAGAAGGGCACTATTAGAATATAAAACAGATCTACTAAGGTCAATTCAGAGGGTACTTCTAAGTGCAACTCTAGAAGATGTCACAACAGAGATGTTCCTCACCGTAGGGGTACATGCAAGCTGACCAAGACCATGTTTTATTGAACTGGCAGAAAATTCTTTCATTGCTGCAAAATGGAAGTGAAGATACTCTAGCATGATAGACAGCCATGGTTCGTAGCAACATAGATAGTACCCTCAAAAGCAAATTTCGCTTTTGCCGCAACAACAAAAATTCCAATCAGTGAAAATTTGAATGGGATAGACCAAGTGAAACATCAGCATGAAGTTGCAACTTTCAGCAGGAATCCCAGGCACTTTTTTGGGGGGGGGGGGGGGAATGGAACATGCTTGGTAGTTCAGTTATAAGACTTATACTGCAGCCAACTTCGAAGTCTAAGCAATTAGAGAGCAGGGAACCGTAGGGCAGCTAAATAAGAGGCACGTGTCTTAGCAGTAGTAATGTAAAAGAAATCTCCGAATTGCAAGGAACATGCTAACCGAAAATCAACATCGCCTCTCTAAAG
>JACYFF010010365.1:6005009-6025864 GCA_017589665.1 Selenicereus undatus | reverse complement strand
TATCTGTTTCATGTGTGTTCAAAAACTGGAAAACATCTAACACCTTGTCTTGCAATGTTATCATATTAAGCAGATTCAATACATTATTCTCGAATGGTGGGGCTATGCTGGCTGCATTCCAAGGACTTTTAGGACATGTCTGGATTGGAGATCATATATAATATTGGCACGTACATCTACATCCAACTCTGTGGACAATTTGAAAACCCAGAAATGCGTTCTGCTTTCAATTAAAGCTATGTGGGAGCAGAAGGATCTAGATGAAATAAACAGTAAAACTTATTGGTCGGCAGCAACGCACTTTGCCTATGATCTGAGAATTTTCAGGCATGGAATATGGTAGCTCTAAGCTATTAATTGTGGGATAAGAATACATAATGAGAAACTGTGAGATTTTATCATTCTCCAGATCATCCACATGCTAGACGGATTAAAATGGATATGGAAGGTACTCTTCTTAGTAATCCAGGACAAGCTGGCTGTGGTGGTTAATAATTAGACCTGTTGGGGTTTTTCTAATCAACTTGCCATCACAAACCCTAGGGAGAAGAGTTGGAAGATATAAGCTATGGGCTAAGAAGTCAGAATGTGGTGACAAACTTGCTGCTGGAGTGACGGCAAATAAATTTTGGAGAGTGATCCTCAGATATGGCTACTTGGTTTGAAAACCAAGATCGAAGACAGGCAACATCATGAAGATTTCAGAAGATAGATCAAATCTGCAAAAAGCTTCAGGTGACCAAAGCCGTTCACATACCAAAGGAAAGCATGCTACCACAGAAGCTTCTGCTAGGGTCATAGTGGCCTCAAACTCTGTTATAGCATTGTTTTGGCAGTAATTTATTCTGTAGAATGAAGGGGGAGCTAGAAGAAACTGTAAACATCGAGAATTTCGCTCCACATTTCTCAAATCCAAATATCGTGTTTAGAAACCATCTTCATTTTTAAAGGCAAACACTTTCTGTGCAACAACAAAGAAGAAAAAGATAAAATGATGGGTAGGTAGTAGGTAAACTTCAACTGAGATTGCCTCCCTCCCAGCTTAAATGCAAACCGGTGTTTGGTAGGTATCCCCATATGTTATTCCTCCTCTTCTTTAGATCTCCAAATTTCTTAATATTTGAGGACGACTTCATTTTTGCCACTAACACCACTTTGTACGACTAACCCAAATCACAGATTGAACATCAGGTAATCATGAGAAATAAAATTTGGAAGGAGTGGGGAGGGTCAATCAGAAGAGATGAAAAGAAATGAGGCAGTGAAGAAACTTCGACAAAAAAAAGGGGCAGCTGGAGAAGGAGAGGGACTAACTTGGGGGGGGGGGGGGAGCAAATGTCAGCAAACTGCGGAGAAGCCAAGCAAAAAGAAAATATAAAGGAAATGACTAGATTATACTGTGTATTAAGTCAACCCTGGGCTCCAGTCCTCGTGAAACCAAACAGCAGAATTGACAGATTCAGAATTCAAGAAGAAATCCATGTTTCCAAACACAGTAACTAGAATTATCAGGCTAAACATATTGACACTCTGATGCCAATTACAAGGACCGGAAGAGATTTAGAAGAGCCAACAAGCCTAAGTCACTTTTAGGGATGTAGCATAACCATTCTTCTAGATGCAATTTTCATTTGATATCTAAGAACAACCAAACAATAGAATTGAGTCCATTGATCAAAATCCCAAATTTGAGATCTATCCAAACACAGCATCAAGGAGTCCAAACATGTTGATGTCCTGCTCCAAGCCTCCAATTACAAGAATATGAATGAGATTTAGAAGAAGCAAGCCAACAAGCCTAAGTCATAAACTTAGGGATGTATCACCTATTTTCTTCAAGCTGCCATTTTGATTTGATATTAAAAAGATAATATCAAAGCGGACACCATGAATAGAGCGAAATGATAAGATAAGGAAATAAAACAACCCCAGTTTCACGTCTTCAAACCTAATGAGCAAAGAATGCAACCTCCAATAAAAGAAATAGGGAAATAAAACAACTTTGAAGAGAAATTGTAAAGGGGTGTGTAACTAAACTACAAATATGTTCTTTTAACTAGGAAATGTTACAGAGATTTAGAAATAGACTTAAGTTTTCCTTGATCACTTGTAGCTCATGACCATCTAGTCCCCATGCAAGGCATGTACAATCTTCTCAGGCAGTGACTATCAGTTTACAAAAGAACAATATCATGAACAGATTCAGTTTGAAAGGGCAATCACATATTTAATAGAGAAGGGCCCAATTCACATGCTCGCATGAAATCTATGTTAAGCTCTGCGCAGCCATGTAGGCAAAACAAGGCAGCAAAGTTGTATGCACTTGCCATTACCAAACATCAAAAACAAATATCTAATCCATTATTATCACTTCCAAACACGGGGAAAAACAATGAAAGTAGATGTACTTTAGCCTCCACCATTTTGTACAAAACCAGCAAAAATAATCCAGCAAAACAGGCATTCGCAGGTTAATCGCTAATGAACGGTACAGAAAATGTGGCTTTCTAACAGATCACTGGAATATGGTGCATATTCTGTTTGGTATGGCCAATCAAATTGTTGGGCACAAAAAGAACAGGCCAGAAAGCACATAAAACTGTATTACTAAAACCCAGGGGAGAGGGCATATGACCTGGAAGATTTCCATGTGGTACCTAATTGGGGGAAAAATATTTACGAACTTGCTAAGACCCTTAAATCCTGGACTCCTAAATTCTAAACAAATGCCTCGAATGATATTATGGAGCTTACAGAGTCAGAAATGCTGCACCATGGCCAACCAGCATATAGCCAACCAAATAAGGCCCAAGTAACTTTCTTGATTCGTCAGGTGTACTCATTTCACTATCAGCTACCCACATTCAAGGATTGCAAAACTATTAAAGTCACTGTCTCACAGCGGGAAATAAGGCATTCAGAATCCATGGATTACCCATCATCCTAAAGCATATTAGTTGGCTCACCTGCGGTCATCAGATGTGGAAACCAATTTAGATCCATCACTTGACCGTGATAGACAAAATATAGAACCTTCCAGCTGGAAACAACGTGAGCTTTATAACAGCAATTATCAATTGAGTGGATATCCCCCAAGTTGCTAAGCATATCAGGCTCTTTGCCTGTGCTTGCTGAAGACCATGTACCATGTTTGCAAGCCAACGTCTACACAGCAATCTGGAAAAACCAAAATGAAGAACCTCAACATGGGTCACTGCCCCTGCACAGATGCACGCAATCCCAGACTGGGCATAAGAATCCTCCCAGCTGTGGCCATCAAAACTTAGAATCTCAATATGGGTCACTGTCCCTGGACAGACGCACGCAAGGGTGACAATGACGCCATCAGGGTTAGACCGTGAGGTGTAGAAGTTGGTGATTCCATTAGACCGTGGGCTGTAGAAGATGGTGAACCCACAAGCACCGCTGACGATGTGCCTGGCAATGTGGGTGTCAAAAGTGTAGGCCCTTATGTTTGATTTTCCAGCAAGCAACTCAAATGTTCAGAAGGGAATAACGAAGGAGATGTCGCCCCTCATAGAGCAGTTGGAGCAGTTGCATCTTCATGCTACCACACGGTCCACACTTCTGGGAGCTCGGACCCTCTACTACCTCACCCTCCTAAAGTGGAAATCCCCACTGTGATTACCAACCTTAAGCCCGACCTTGACTGCATTATCAACAGAAGAGCTTGAAGGATTCTGAATCTTGGCCAGATTAAAAGGTTACAAAAGGTTGATGCAGTTCAGTATCTGGAAAAGGCACAAGAATCCTTTTTATATTCGATTGGTCAAGTTTGTCATCTTACCTATTATAGGTGCAGTTGGAGGGATTGGAATTCTCATGGTAACTCAAGCATATGTGATATGTGGAACTTTTCATTTACATGGAGGTTTTATACCCTTTGTATAACCACTTCCAAGTCACAACTCACAATAGACTAGCAATTGACATCTAGTCTACAGTATAAAAACCTTATAGAACCTTCCCGATGAGAGTAAAATTTGGCTAACATAGAGTATTAGCTATCTTGAAATTCTAAAGTTCAAGTGCACTATAAAAGAATGAAAGAGACAACTGCCTAATATTGACTCCACCATACAAGCAGATAACTTCACCTCTGCAAATAGATGGCAGCCAGTGTATATTTGTTGCTGAAGAGTGTCCAAAAAAACTGTAAATTTCCATGTAAGTATATAACCTTGCCACTACAAATAGATGGCAACCTTATCTCTGAAGAGCTTCCACCTCCCGTCTATCCTTCTCATAGTGGCATCCTCCTCTTTGGGTCCCCAAATTCCCTGACGCTGATTTAGATTCAGGGCCCTCCATATTCATATCAGAGATAAAAGAGATGGGGAGTTCACTTCAAGAAAAGAAAACCCGGGAAAAGGCCACCTGCAAAAAGATATAACCAACCAGGGCCTTCCAATTCTCCACAGTCTGCAGATATGATGGGCCAAAACGAGCCTAATGTAAAACACCTACTAGTCTACTAGAACTCCCCTACAATTGGGCCAAATGTAACGCACCTACCAGAACTTCACCACAATCAGGTACAACCCCTAATACCACAATCAAGCATTCAAGCCCCAAAGAAAATCCTAGTAAAGTCTTCCCTGATATGGTCTAGACTTCTCACATGCGTGAAAATAGAAAGCGGGGCCCACACAAGGAGGTGGTGGTGGTGGTGGTGGTGGTGTTCTCAAATGCGTGCAAATCAAGCATGAAGACAAACTTCTATGATTGAAGTTAAAACTTGGACAGAACATTTCACTTAATTACTATAGTTATGAGCAAGATGAAGACAATGGAAGAAATGAACTGAAGATACTTATTCTTGCATCAGAAACACATGAACATCAAAATCACTACCAGCCAAAAAATGGATCACTTCTTTTACAAGTTACATAAAAACTTAACCTAATCCAACAGAACCTTTCCCAATAATCTACAGTTGCACAAAAAAATTTGCAGAACCAGTAGTAAAACTATGGCTACCATATTACCTTTTGTTTGTGAGCTTCATCAAATGTTCCAGCTCAGCCCTCCTCCCTATGGACTGGCCAAGAAGAAGACTGTTGCATTAGCCTTGTGTATTAATGGGCAGCCACCTTCGTCTTCCTTGCTGTGGCAAGGACTTTCTCTCAATCATTCCGCTTCAGCAGTCCAGGGGCCTGAATATAGTGACATGACAGGGAGTCAAGTTTAAATTTATTCCTGGCCAAGCCCAAACCAAACAAACTGACCCCCCAATGTCCTGCCTAATACAGTCTAGCATTAAATGGAGCTGTTTAACTAAACACCCATCTAATGGCCGAGCCATTTCCCTACATGTCAATTTCATAAACACTATTGTATATAGCATACCCGTTGAGGTTCAAACTTCACAATTTGTATAATTAGTATTTAGAGCATTAGAGATTGTAAATTCCCTGCAATTGTGCAAGGATGAGGGACCTGTCATGTGCATATGTGGCTAAACATTATGACAGCACCTAATTTGAAGGAAGTCTTCCCCTACTCAAGAAACTATTCTTTCTTCACAAGCAAGTTGCATAGATAGGTGTCTGCAACTGGATTTTATATTCCCAAGTTCAAACAGGATTGAAATTAAACTCCCCCAAAGATTAGACAGAATAAAACCTTTTCACCTGGATTTTTTGTTCACCATCCTATCTCAAGTCTCAACCTCAGATAGATGAGGCCCCAACCTATGAGTAGTCATCAGCATTTAAAGTGAGTTACTGAGAGTGAGCGCGCATGGGGGGCGTCACATGCATTCGTGTTACACCAGCCTTCCCTCTCCCAAGTGAAGAAAGCTAGATTCACATAATTTTTTGACACTGCCACTGACTTCTAATTTTATTTATAAAATTTTTTAAAAAAAAATACCAAGCTGAACCTGAGAGAACAAGGGACCTCAAAATCTAAGAATTAAACCCATAGACAAAACTAACAACAGAGATGAAAAAGAAGGCAGCTTACAACAGATGGTTTCCCACTCTTCTCAGCATGCGGGGGTTCGCTGATCAGAAGATACATAGCTTTTTTGCAATGTCTTGTACACGAAAACCAGTAATTCCATCTCACAGGATTCCAATGTAGTCAAACTATCAAGTCAATATCATCCTCCACCCTTTCACCCTTCAAAATAACTTTCAATATCTCTGCCCTCTCCCTTTGATCAGGAGTTCCAATCTCAAAGGCTCGAGAAAAATTGCAAAGAATTGCTTCATCAAGTTCTGAAGGATGATTTCTGCCAGCAAAAAACATCACTTTTCATTCTCTATAAGAATAAAAGAAAGATTTGATGAGTTACAGCTCAAAATTAATATAATGAGGTAATCCCCAAAAGGCAAGGAAAAGAAAAAGTCACTTCAGATAATCGGCTTAGGATCAGCAGTGAAGCCATCCAACAAAGCCAAGAACTGTGTTTTCATGTTTGTCATGACTTCATAGTTAGAGTTCTTATGCTGAGCCAAAAATCTATTGATCCTGTCAATGAATACAATTGCAGGCTGTGGTTTGTGAGCAAAGCTAAATACAGCAGCAACTGCGGCAAAGATTTTGGATAAAGTACCAATTTCAAAGGCTAATGCACCAACAAGAAAAAGTGATGAAATAAACTGACAAGATATTCATATACTTTTCAAATTCAAAATTTATCTCTCATCAGTGAGACCTTATGGACTACCCTATGCGAAGTCTCAAACATTCCTCTGTGACTCAGACTTCTGATTTTGCACTTCGATAGCTCACATCAGGCTGTTGACTTATTCAACATGCACATTGACACTTGACTGTTCACTGCAAAGAAAGAAGAAACAGAAATTTTTGGAAAACATGTGAGTCAACAGTTCAACACCTAGACCTCTGTTCCGTTGTGTATTCAACACCATAAAGCAGTACAACTGTACAACCAAGTCCAAGTCACATAGCATAACATACCTCATGTATCCACCACAAGGTTAAGCAAATAGATAAGCAGAATGGAATGGTCTAAGCTCTCGAGGAGTAGTGGTCTACAGATTTACTTTTGGTTTTGGAGAACCATCTCTGATTTCCTAACAAAAGGAAATCACTGCATGGACATGTGAACACCATAAAACAGATGCTCACACTGCATAGACAATAGACATGTTCCCCAACACAAGCATAACAAATACAAGCATATTGGTTATCAAACCCTCATTTCCCTATACCAAGTCATTTTGATAAGCAGGGGTTGCGGCTCATCAGTAAACATCATGCTAATATCCTGCCAAACTATTGTAACTTGAACTTAACTAGTTTTTGAGCATCACCAAACCATATGCTCGTCAAATTTGAAATTCTCACAATAAAAAAAGATGCTCCCAGCTCTTTAGCAATGGCTTTGGCAAGCATTGCCTTTTTTTTTTTGGTTCCTTTTTGGGGGGGGGGGCGGTGAAAGTAAGATATTTCATTACTTCCAAATAGAAGAGGGAAGTACAGAGTAGGAAATACGACTCATTCCTACTTCACAACTTTACACAAGCAAAGCCTACTCCCATCATAACCCAAGCCCAAGACACATAAGCAAAAAAACACCTACTGGCTAAAATCTTTTTTCAAAAGAAAGGGCCTATAAATGCTGCTCAAAAAACTCCATGATTGCTTTCTTCTTGCAGCCTTGACTCCTAATATGTAACTCCAGCTTAATTCCTTGGACAGTGGCATTTACTAGTTCTGCAAAGAAAGGCCCTACAAATGCTGCAAAGCAGGATATGATATCATCCCATTTGTTATCCACTGCAATGTGCAACTGGCTGCAGATTTGCTTCCAAATATCAGCAGTAACTTGGAACTCAAAAAATAAGGGCTCGTAATCCTCATCTGCTGCTGCAACAACACACATTGCAGGTCCTGGAAGTCACCCAGCCCAAGTCTCTGGAGCCTGGTTTTAGTAGGTAACCTCAGATGAGTTTGCATCCAAACAATGGTGAAGTTATGCTCACCACAGCCAAAGATGACGACACCATACCTCTCAGATCCTATTTACATCCTCCCAGCAGTGTCAGATACACATGCTTAATTTTGTAGTTCAATCCCTCAGTCGTTACTATCTGTTGCAGTTTCTCCCTGCTCTTGAACAGCTCTTGAGTGACCCAGGCTGCTTGTCTGGGACACTGTACTTCCCAAAAAATTATGCATGTATCCATTGCATCCACAATTTCTCCTTCATAGTTCATAAAGCATTAAAGCCCGAACTAGTTTGCCAATAGCTACTAGATTCCAAAGCTTCAAATTGAATAAGCCCAGCCTCCCTTGATTCTCTGGTGTGCATATAGTGGCCCAGGCTATGGGGGCTTTCCTATTGTCAGCATAAGAACCTGCCCAGATGAAGGTCCTACACTTTTTTTCTACCTCTTTAACCACTGGTTTATGTAAGATGAACAACTGAGCCCAGAAGTTAAGCATGGATGATATCACAGCCTGTAGTAGCTAATATTGCCGGCATAAGTTAGATACAGGTTTGTCCAGGATTCCATTCTAGCCACAATCTTGTCAATCAGTGGTTTGCAAGAGCTAGTTTCTTATTAGTTAGAGGCACTCCTAAGTATCTAACAGGGAGCTTTTCACTTGCACAGCCTCAAGGATAGCTTGCTGTTCTGTGGGGAACTCCACCAAAATAACTCCAATTTATCTAAATTAGCAGACATACTAGACACTGTAGCAAACTCAGCAAAACACTGGAATAACAGCTCCACAGAGACTTTATCTCCCCTTGCAAAATGAGAAGATCATCAGCAAATATCAAATGCGTCACAAGAACTTTTCACATCTAGGATGAAAGTTAAAATCGGGGTTCTATCCAAAAGTATGTAAGTACCTAGAGAGACAATCCGTAACTAGAATGAAAAGATAAGGTGAGATGGGATCACCTTGTCTAAACCCCTTTGTAGCTTCAAAAGGTTGCAAAGCCTCCCCATTAAAGAAGATACTATAAGATAGAGTGCTAAGGTAAGTATAAACTCAATCCACAAAACCAGTTGGAAACCCCAAGCCTAGCATAACTTGCTTCAGGAATGGCAATTCAACAGAGCCATAGGCCATCCTTATATCAATCTTTAGGACACATATAGGAGATAACCCAAATCTCTCATAGTGCTTTACCAGATCATAAGCAAGCATGATATTATCTCCTAAGTATCTCCCTGGGACAAAAGCAGACTCGGCCCCATTTATAACATCAGGCAGCACCACTTTAAGCGTACTTGCCAGAACTTTAGAAATAATCTCGTGCAAAACAGAGCAGCAAGAAATAGGCCTAAATTCACTCACTTCTGAAGCTTGTTCGACTGGCCTGTTAGCATAAACTATTGGACTGCCCTACAGATGTCTATGCCGATGACACCCTGACCTTTTTTTAGAAAGCTGCATATACCCATCTATTCCAAGTGCTTTGTCATCTCTAATCTCCCATAGAGCCTTTTTAACCCCCTGATGATTCAGTTCAGTGCATAACATAACATCCTCTGCTGCTGCAAACTTACCCTAGGTCCTCTCGGAATAATGCCAGGGTGAATCATTTAGAGTTCAGTCAGTAAGTCTCTGATAACACCTTTAATAAGTAAAGGATCATTAACCTTCATTCCATTGTCATCAAAAAGATGTGTAATTTTGGAGTGAGATCTCCTAGCTGATGGAGACCATCTTGTCCACTCTCCTTCTCAGCTCAAGGAAGACCCTAGAAAGCTCAAAGAGGCCAAAGAATTTGCTCTACTATGCAGAAAAGTCGTGACCATGCCGGAAGAACTCACGCCTAGTTCATCCTCATCACACCCGGTTTTTGTTACTCTTTTGCAAGAAAATGTAATGGGCCAAAATTCTGATGGTCCTTACATTAATCTAGCCTAAGAAAAGAGCTTTCTAACAAGACCAACCGCGCTTGTTTTGGAGTTCATTTGGTTGGTCAACTTCAGCCCACAAAATAAAGTACTGAAATGCAGTCCTGTTTTGGGCAGTCCATACTCTTTGGGCCATAACTTTTGATCGGCTGGTCCAAATGCAGCAAATGAGCATTCCCTGGAAAATAGACATCCAGAGCTTTCCAACAAGCCCAAGATTATTGAATTTGGCCGAGTATTCTGAGAGATATGCCCTCTGGAAGTTGGGCTTGCTGCAGGTGTGAACGCATTGATGGCAAAATGCGTGTGGCTTTTGTGTACACCTCATTTCGGCTATTGCTGCTTGGTTCTTCCTCTTCATCCGTGTTCCTTCCCCCCCTTGCAAGGTCAAAACGTGTGAGAAGTAGGGATGCATGAATCCCTCTTGGCTGCTACACTCTATTCACACCAAAAGGCTTCAAGAGACACACCACTTCACCTTGGTGCATCCGAATGTGGTTGCTGAAATTTTGCCTTGTTTTTTTCTTTCATTCTTTTCGTGTGTTTTCATACCTTTTCATTATGTCAGGCCTCTACTATATAAAGACCATAGCATAGGGTTGTTGAAAGGAGCATCTACAATCAACTCCAAGTAATACAATTCAGCTTTTGAGTGTTCTCTCAAAGTGAGTGTACAAATCTAGTTCTATATCTTGAGTGTTGGCAAACTCAAGTGGTGTTCTAGTTTCCTAAACTCCTCTAGGTGGTGATTCATTTCTGTATCCTAGAAAAGAGTGAAGAAATTCGCCCAAGGATTGGTTTTGAGTGGCGCCTCTCGGCTTATCTCAAACACAACCCTTGAACCTATCTTTTTTTTCTTTCTTCCTTAACCAAAAACCCACAAAAAGATAACATTACTTGGTCATTTGAGAGTTCAAATACATCACTAGCCTTCATAGTAGCAATAGCAAAGGAGTACCTGGTGGCAGGGTGACTCACCGGCTGTAATCCAAGTTTTGCCTAGATTTCTGTCTCATAACCTTTTCTTCAATCAACTGAAGTTGCCCCAGTTTTTATATCAAAACCTGCTCCCGCAAAATATTATTTTGATCAAATGGTGAATGCTGCAGCAACTGTTGAACCCCAGTTAGCTCCTTTCTGGCATCTGTGATTTCCTGTTCAAATTTGCATGACTTTTTTTGAGCTATGTCCTTCCAATCTGCCTTCATATATTTCATTTTTGTCCAGATCTTATATAACCCATAACCCTGTATAGACCTGGACCAACCTCTCTTAACAGTATTCTCAAAATCAGGCAAGTCAATCCAAAGGTTGAAAAACCTAGAAGGCTTTTTACCCAGATCTAGGTCTTGACAGAACATGATCACAATTGAATGGCCGATCTGAGATCCCAGCAAATCCAAAATCAACCTACACCATTGGATAATTCAGCAGCCAATCCACATTTTCCAAGTACTCTACCGATTCTAGAATAAACTCTAGTATCAGCTTGCTTATGACATCCTTTTGCACGAATATCCACTAGTCTCAAAAAGTCAGCCATGTAACTCACTGGGTCTATTGTAGTCAACTCCATCCCTATGCATCCTGTCCTGGCAGTGTAAAATGGCATTGAAGTCACCCGCAATCAGCCAGGACAAATTTGGCTGCATTTTCTGAGCCTCATTTGAGCCATATACTATATAGTTAAGCTAAGAATCATACTCCATTGCTCAGCTCCCTGGAAGATAGAACATCCACATAGTTAGCCTCCCACAAGAAGCAAATTCTACTCTTTAGGACAAATTTGGCTATTTGTAAGCACTTGCCAACTAGGTGCCACTCTGGCAAGCATTCTCCTCTCATTTGCTGGCCTCATCTTTGTCTAAATAAGATCTGCTAGTTTCACTTTATTTGCAGGAGGAATCTCTTCACATCCTCCTGTCTCAGGCCGTTCCAAAGACCCTCACATTCCATATATTCATCAAGGATATACAGGCTCTCCCCCCTCCCTGATCTATCCCCAGGGAGATCAGAACATTTTGCATACTTGCAGGTATCACACCCTGGGGAGGCATATCATTTCCCACCTCTACAATGCCCTCATTTAGGATTGCAAAAGCATTATGTTCAACAAAATTTGGTTCTGGAACAGGACCGTCATTATCCTGTCGACTGGTTATTTTCCTAATTACTGTAGTCCATCTTTCCACTGCATTCTGTGCTTCTTCCTCCTGATTTTCTCCCCCGTTACTTTGAGCTTGCTCTGCTGCAGGGGTCTCAGTTGAGGCATTGACAAGCCTTCACTAAGTATTATATTTCTTCCTTCTCCTTCTACTTGGTTTCTTCTGTATTTAATCACAATCAGTAGCAGCAGGATCATAACCTCGGCACTTTGACAAGAGATTGGTTTCCTCTCAAATTCAACGTATTGCACAAAACTCCTTTGCTCATCAGTCTCAATTGTAATCTTATTTCGATAAGGCAGAGTTATATCCACATCCACCAACACCTAGCATACTATATTCTCTCCGGACTAGCAGCAATTGTATCCGCAAATAAAGGGTTGCCCAGCGCCCTTGCAATTCTACTCCACAAGCCCTCTGTCCAGCATGACAGAGGTAACTCAGGTAACCTCACCCACAATTTAATGATGCATAGTCAATCTTCTTCAAAAGTGAACTTTTCATCCCATGTTTTAAGCAAGAGGGGTTGTAACTATAGGAATATGGCCCAATTTCCAGAATAGTTTCTCTATCAGCAGAAATATTAAATTGATAAGAGGAAATGCCCTTTCTCATGTAAATGAACTTGTGGTAGAGGTACACAATTTTGGAATTCAGCAACAAAATCAACCATATGTGTATAAAACCACTTATTCCCAGCAACATAACCAACAAGAGTATATGTCCATTTCTCAGCCCCTTTTATCAGTTCCTCTGATCTGAATTTAACACAGAATCCCCATTCCCAATTACAGGTGGTGTATACCCCTATTTAATTCCAGATTGTTGCATGAGATTTACAGATTCATTCAACAATGGTGTAGAAGAAGAAGAAGGAGAAGAGTGAACATACCGAAAACTAGAATGCACCCAATCCAGTTTTTGAGCAATGGGAACCATCGCAAATGACCCTGACACTGATTGAATTCTGTTCATAGCAGAAAATTGAATAGTCGTCATTATTTAAATCCATCCCAGACCGCAAGAAATCCGACTTCACCTGCTCTATTCTCAGATCAGCACAGGCTAGCAGATTGCCTCACCATGCACCGAGAGAAAACTTGAGCAGCAAGCCCCCATCAGTCTTCTTCCAATGGTTCCTTTGGCAAGCATTGTCTTCCAAGTTCCTGGAGCACTGTATAATAAGACACCCTTGCAGGGCCAAGGACTTCCCCATATGAAAAAAGCTCAGGTCTACACAGCAGAAGAATCACTTGATGCCTTTCACAGTCCCAACAGAATTGAACTCCACATTGATGTGATCAGGATTTATAAGATCACATGCTATTACACCCTTTACAAAATTTGGATCACCTTTGTTAGAAGACTAGTCAGTTCCATACTAGGAGCACTGTAAGCAATCACATATTCAGCTAATAACATCTGTAGTGACAACAAGAATTCTACTTACAGAGATATAAGCAAATGCTATACAATACTGTCACAACATAAGGCAGACGTTGGCTTATGAGGAAAATTCACCAGGGTTATTCATCATGCCATTGCTTGGATATGTTGAAGGGAACGAAACAAGCAAATTTGCAATGGCAGGAGAAATCTCATGAGCAGATCAAAGTTGTGAGGTTGAAGCCTGTGTAGTTGTGGGACAAGGAATTTTGTTCCTCTTCACTGGATATAGCCAACCTAGTTGACAGCCTATTCAAATTGCCTCAAATCCAGACAGTGATCCAATTGCAAATCATCAAACCCCAGCACCTACCTCCAAGAGTCCTACTTTCAATACAGATATTGACAGAAACAGGAACTACTCTATGGAATACATTTCACAGTAAAAACCCACACATAGGGTGTGTTTGGTAGGGGGAAAAATCATTTTCCCGAAAAATGATTTTTCTATTTTACGCCGTTTGGTAAAACAAGGAGGGGAAAATCATTTTACCCCATTTGAAGGAAATTGTTTTCCCTTGAAAAAGTAGGTAAAACGAATTTCCAAGCCCAATTTTCGTTGCCCAATTTTGTCTCTCGTTCTATTTTCTTTTAATTGTGCCTAGAATCACTCTATTTTTATTCTCATTTTGTCTCTCATTCTTACCCTCTTCTTCATGTTGATCATGTTCATCGATGATTTTCATCGTTAATCTCTGTAATTATTTCTTGAGTTCTCTGATCTTGTTACAGTTGTCCTTTTGAAGAACTTCGCAATCTGAGACACCTATCGTCTCCCCATTCGTCATTTTCTTTAATCTGGATTTAATATCACTCAAAGTCAACTGGGTAATCCTTGAAAATACTGAAAAAATTGAGATTCATTAATGTTGACTCTCTCTTTTGCTGGGTTTGTTACTGGGTATATTTCTTAGTGATGTTTTAGATTTGATTTTGAAGAGGAGAGAGAAACATAATTCGTTGGTTGGGTCGGGTCAGAGTAATGAGCAGGGAAGGAGGTTGATGGTAAAAAGAAATGAAATGAGGACAGAGGGTTCATTCTATCAAATAGCAAAAAATGAAGTGGAAAGAAAATGATTTTTCATTCTACCAAACAGCTGAAAATGTAAGTGAAAAATCATTTTTCTTGAGAATATATTTTTCATAGAAAATGATGTTATGGGAAAATGATTTTCCCCCTACCAAACACACCCATAAAGATTTAAGTTCGAATTGGGATAATACATAATCTCAAACATTGGAACCGTTCTGTAAAATTTAAAATCTCTACAAACCCACTGCAAACAGAGAGGCTACTTGCATTTCTTTGGAAGTTTAAACTTCAAACCATACGCATCTGCCCAAAACACTGAAATGAGCTATGAAATTTAGAGAAAATCCAATTAACAATAACTCATGCTTGTTACATGCTCTGTAAACTGTGAACAAGTCGAATGCCAGCACTAAAAGAGTGATCATGATCAAAGTAAGCATCTTATACAAGAACAAAATCCCTAGACTTGGCACAAAACAGACAACAATCTAACGACAATCTAAGGTACAATACAAAGAGGTAGGCAAGTAACAAAGCACAGCTCAGAAGGCAAGTTTGGAGCAAACAGAAATCCCAGTTTGAGCATAAGTATCCTCCCAATTGCGGCCATCATATGATCGAATCTCGACATGGGAAAGAGTGCCCGGATCAACACAAGCAAGAGTGACAGCGATCCCATCAGGGTTAGAACGAGGAGTATAGAAGGAGGTGATTCCACATACATTGCAGAAGGTGTGTTTGGCAGTGTTAGTGCCGAAGGTGTAGGTGGTGATGTTGGATTCTCCAGCGAGGAGTTTGAATCTCAGACGAGGAACGATGAAGTGGGTGTTGGCCCTCATTGAGCAGTTCGAACAGTTGCATTTCCAGGCTGCTACGCTTTTTGGTGCTTGAACCTCCCATCGAACACGCCTGCAATGGCATCCTCCTTTGTGGGTCACCAGATTTCCTAACTCTGATTCAGATTCAGAACCCTCCTTGTTCATATGATTGAGTAGAGAGTGCGATAGAGATTGAGCAGGGGATTAGAGACGGAACTCTTCTTCGAAGAATCTGACTCAAACAGTACACAAGGTCAAATGGGTCAGCCTATTTTTTCTGATATCATACATTTATAGTTGGATAATTGTGTGTTGAAGTTTACTAGTCTGAATCAGTACTCTGTACGGAGTATGTTCAAATAAATATTTTATAGATATGTTATCAAAAGAATAAACAAATAGTTATGGTAGACATAATTAATATTATAATTTAGGGGAGATAATGGAAAAACTCAATGAAAAAGTTAAGTATACAAACACTTCGTGCATAATTAATGAGATTAATATTTGAAAACTATATAATTGTGAAAAAAGTCTATATAAGTATGATGGAGACAATAGATAGTGAATTTGTTACAAAGCATGCTAAATAGGGTAATGATAAGTCAATTTATGACGTCAATGACAAAAAGTCCACATCCTCTTCTTGTTGGTGAGTAAAAATTTATGAAGTCATTAATTCTCTAGTAAAGTTAGGTAGAAATTATTTCAAAGTTGGTTTAGTTTTAGTTTCGCATGTAACACAAATAAAATTTATCTTTCAACGAAAATAATTTGAACATTATATTTATGCTATTATATAACTTTTTTGGCTATTTAAAGTGGTTCATGAGGGGGTGCTAATATAATTATGTATTCATAGTTTGTACATTTGGTTTTTAGGTCAATGTAATAGTTTCATGGGTTTTGATATAAACTTCTACTGCCCTTATATTGTCTTGCAAGAGATGGGTTGAGTTCAGATTTGTGAGTTGAGATATTTCTTAGTTTGAAGTATTATGACGATTTAGGGTATTTTATTTTAAACGGTAAAAGATTAATTATAATTTTAGGTGTTTTATGAAGAGAATTTGATTATTGGATTTGTATGGTTTAAAAGAAAACAAAAATTATTTTATTTTTTCTTATGCGTTAAATAGATTAGATTTTGATTAATTTATTTGAAACGTTAAAACATTAATTACACTTTTAAGATTTATATGAATTAAATATAATTATAAGATATGTATGCTTTAAAAGAAAAAGAAAAATATTTCGTTTATTTTCTTCTGTTAAATAGATTATATTAAATGTAAAAGAAATTCAGCTTCACAGACCTAATATGATGATCGTGTTTTATTTTTAATTTTTTTTATATTTCACGTTCAACCCTTGCAGTATGCTATACTATGCTTACAATATGTAATTTTTTAGCACAATCCTTACATATATATGATCATAATTAATATTGACTATGTTATCAAATTCAAAGAGAAAGATAACAATGACGATAATGACAATGACGACAACAACAACAATAGTGATAATGGAAATAATTATGAAAATCATATTTATATTTCTATTATCTCTAGTAATACATACTCTATGTATATTTGTATCAAAAAAAGACAAAATAATAATAATAATCATGGAAATCAAAAATGTTTGTTATTTCTATATAAATGTGTATATTATATTATGTGTTAATAATAAAGTGTCACATAAGGTTTTACGGCTTGTTCAATAATTATAATTCAGTTTCCCTAAGTTAAAACTTCTAAAATATGAACTTATTCTATAATAATGAAATAATAAAAAAATTTATATCCATTATAATCTCCACAACAACAACAATAGTAATAATGAAAATAATCATGAAAATTGTATTTATTATTCTATTATCTCTAATAATACATGCTCAAATTTATATTTGTATTGAAAAATACAAAATATTAATAATAATGATGGAAATCAAAAACGTTTTGGTTTGTAGAAGCCACAAAGGGCAATACAATATAATGAGGGATGGGCGAATAGAACTTGAGACCTAATATGTCTAGTAAAGAGTACAATACAATGAGGGAGGGGGGAATCGAACCTGAGACCTAATGTACCCAATAAAAAGAGAGAGATTGGTGGTTATCAAGATAAATCCAGGGGTTGAGATTGCCTAAGATTTGGTCAACGGTTGTAAAGTTTGAATTAAGGAGAAGCTTGGATTGAGGGAGGGAAGCATTTTTAGGCATCCACTCATTCTAGCATTTATAAAATAAAGATTAGTACTTTTTTTTGTGTGGAAAATAGCGATAATTATATTATATCATAATGACATATTATAACCTTGGCTGGCCTACATTCACCAAAACGCCAGCCAACAAAGAAGCCACTCAACCACACCAAAAACTATTGGGTACCCAGTAAAGCTTCTTCTATCCAGATATTGAGATATACATGCGCAGAATATATATACTAATCAAAATAAAGTGAAAGGCAGCTGCTCATTACGCCAAAAGCTATCCTTGATGGTATGGAAATCTATTTCTTCAAGGATCTCAATCCTCCATGTCTGCATTTGCATCATCCTCGGAAATTCTCTTCGCCATATGGAAAGTTTCTTTGTCTAACTCCAGCACTGGTTCCAAATTGCTGGGAGCACAAAGTGCACAATCAGCGCCTTTTGATTTAGGATTGCAAGTACAGATGCTGTTAAATTTACAGCTCGATGCGCATAGTTGAGAGTAATGTTCCACTAATTCCGATCTAATAGTTCTCTGATCTCGCTGATCACATTTTTTAAATATGAACGACAGCCTAGCGATCCAGCTTGCAGCTCACTAATCAGTTGCTTTTCCAAATCTATTTCAAGATGATGAATATGGTATCCCCAGGCTTGGATCAATGCCTCCTTCAAAGTTATCACTAATATTTACAACATGCAAGGGTACACAATCCTCCGAGTGATACCTATAAACCAGTAAACCTCGGCATCCTAAACAATGGTTGCCCCCACTGGCAATGTACGATCTTCAGTTTGAAATGCCTCCACATTGATATAAAGGCTAGCTTTGTGGGTGGCTTCCATGAAATAATTTTCTGCTCCATGTTGAAGTATCTATCCTGCAAAGAGTAAATTCCATCAATTTCAGTATTAATGCGTAACTAGAATCGATGTGTTTGTTGACAAGTTTTATCAAAAACACATTGATTACGATAACGCCAAAGGTGCCAACAGACAACAGCAAAGATGATATTGAGGGGTGTTCATTATTCGGTCCAAATTCGGACCGGACAGAAGACCGGCCTAGACTGGACCGAACCAAATGAATTTGGTCCGGTCCATGGTCCACAATTTTTTTTATTCGGTCTTCGGTCCGGACCGAGGACCGACTAAAAAAAAGTGAAAACTAACTTTATACTTACTCAATTTTAATTTTCTTTTGCAACTTATAATTTTTCAAACATTCAAGAATATTGATTTGTTTTTTATGGTGAAAATATGTATAAATTGTTCATATTGAAATAAATATAAGATGTTCATATCGTAAAAAGTTGCTAGCTTTACAATTCGGTCTAGTCCGGTCCGGTCCGACTTTTTTCGGTTCGGTTCTTGACTTATTCGGTCCGGTCCACAGTCCGTAACTTCCCTATTATTCGGTCCTTGGTCCTGTCCGGTCTGGATTTGGACCAATGAACACCCCTAATGATATCTCATTTCGTTCCAACATTAAGGAAGAGGTTAAACTCCAGCTAGGAGAGGTTAAACTCCGTCCATTCCTGCCAACCAAGAGAGAAAAACAGCTTATAAGTATTAGGTTCACAGCTTGGTAAAATACGAGTCCATGTTGCTCCTGCTAAAGGGCATTCTCGAAATAGATGAAAATGATCCTCAGTTTCAAATCCACGTATCACACATGAGGGGTATAACTCTGGTAAAAACCGAGCTAACACATTCACTAAAGGGAGAGACTTGTGCATTAACCTCCATAGATGGAATTTAATTTTGGATGGGATTTTAAGAGCCCAGATCATTGTAGCAAGCTTTGTGCTAGGGATATCTGAAGGAACAAGGGAGGAGTATGCAGAGGCTACCCTAAACTTCTTGCATTTGTTAACATATCAACATGGGTAATCAACTACCTCAGGGTCAATTAAAGGAACAGTTTGCATAATATAATCAGAGATATGTGAAGGCAGGCATCGTCTTAATAACTCTTCCTTCCAGTTTCCATTAAGCAGGAACTGGTTTACACGATAGTGCGCACACCAATTAGGAGGATCTGATTCAATTAGCTTCACTAAAGGACCCAAAGGAAGCCATTATCATACCAGAACAAGGTGGTTTCACCTGTACCAATCTGGATGCAGAGGACCAGAGGTTATCACAGACATTATCCATGCACTTGATAAGACTTTTCCAGTAAGGAGAATGATGGGCTTTGGATTCCATACACTCAAGTTTGGTGTTATACAAATATTTAGCCCATATAAATTAAACCTAAGGGCGATCCTCTTTTTGATAACAAATTCATAAAAGTTTCATTAGAACGGCTTTATTCCATTGGGCAAAATTTTTTGTTCCAAGACCCCCTTTCTGTTTTCCACCCAATTTGTGCATAATAATGTCCTTGTCCAACCTTATTTCAAAGGAATCTTCTCATAATTTGTTCCATGGAATTAATATTTTTAGAAGGGAGAAGAGTGGTTTGCATATGATAGACAGGCAGTGACGAAAGAGCCGATTTAGTTAAAGTTGTTCGCCCAGCAAAATTGAGGAATTTAGTCTGCCATCCAGCAAGATGTTTTGAAAATTTGAGACCAAGTTCCTCATAATCCTTAGGTTTGGGTTTTAGAGTAACTAGAGGTATTCCCAAGTACTTCCAAAAATCCGTCGATACATGAATATGGACTGATCTAGATAATATCCTTCGTAATTTATGATGCAACTTCTTAGGCACTATTAAATGAGACTTATGAATATTAATATTAAGGCCAGACATTTGTCCCAATCTTCTAATAGTATTGATCATATTTCCTAAATTCTCAACAGTGGTGGCTCCAAATAATATCACATCATCCGCATAAAAAGAGAAGGGATGCCTGGAAAGAACGAAGCTTAAAAGGGTTCCATTGTTTAGAATCTACTTCACGCTGAATAATTCGTACATAAGGCAAAAATATACAAGGACAAAGGGTCTCCTTGGCGGATGCCTCTCGAAGGAGAAAACTTTTGACCAGGTAAATCCATCCCATAAGACATCATAGTGCATGTACTGACGCAGCTCATTATGTGCCTTGTCAACACCACAGGAAATCCAAAATAGTCCAATGTATCTTGAATAAAATGCCACTCAATACTATCATACGCTTTAGAGAGGTCGACTTTGACCGCAAGAGGTTTAATCCTGGTTTTGCTTTTAGCTATCGAGTGCGCAATTTCTTGGACTAAAATAATATTATCCATAATAGTTCTTCATGAGACAAAACTGGACTAACAAGTATTAGCTGTATATTTTGTATATATTGTTATCTTTGGATAATATTG
>JACYFF010010365.1:5983536-5995157 GCA_017589665.1 Selenicereus undatus | reverse complement strand
TATATATATATATATATATATATATATACAACAACAACAACAACACCTCCCAGCGTGGGTCCCGCTTTCGCGGGGTCCGGGGAGATCCAACTGTAGGCAACTTTACCTCTATCGGTATTCCTACCCATAGAGAGATTGATTCCAAGAGACCCATGAAAAAGGTTTTGTGAAAAAGTTTTATAGATATATACATATATATACACGTGTGTGTGTGTGTGTGTGTGTGTGTGTGTGTGTGTGTGTGTGTATATATATATATATATATATATATAATGGAGGGTTTGCTTTGGAATACATTTGTGAGGCATTTTGTTTTCCTGTAAGGATTCCTCACAGTGCTTTGGGTTATGTCTCTTTTCTATTTTTGGTCTTGGATAACACAAGGGTTTTCGTTTATCCATTTAATTTCTAGTTGAATTTGTTTTATCTTTTCATTTAAATCTTATTGTAGGTGTTCTGAATGTTTATTTAACTATCAATGTATTCTCTGTTTGAATCAGGCAATTCTTTGCTTTTGAATTGAGTTTTACTCTTTGTTCCTAATTTTTAAGAATTCTTTCTTTTAAGCATATACATTGGCATTTATCTGTTCAAACTCCTGAGTTTCGTTTGTTGAATTAGTCTCTTTTTTTTGTGTGCAATTTTTTTGATTTTGGTCACTAACCACTATAAAGTTTCAATTGAAAATGAAGAGCATCCAATTGAAAACCGTCTAGGCTTATGATTTACTATGATGCATTAATGTTGTATATCATTTATTCTCATATTTAATATGTAAGGTGTTTTGGGTTTAATATTCAAAATGTTGTAAGTCCTTCGTATAATACTGCTCTTCATTTTTAGGACCTTAGTGACTCAGGGGCCTTAGTTTCAATTGTTACTGACATTTTGACTTCTCTGTAGATGAGTTCAGATTACTGGCTCAACTGGGAGTACCATGCAACATTTCATTCATTGGCTCTGACAAGAAACATGGATGCATGCATGGTCGATGTATGAGCAATGATGAATTGATGATAATTATGAGCGAATTATGTCATACTTCCACTTGTGGTATATAAGCAGCTGAAAAGGAGAAACAATGGACATCATTCTTAAAAGAATGTCTTGAAGAGGTAATCATACATCAATGGCATTATTACTCATAGTAGATTAGAACTAAAATCAAAATGATACTTCATGACTAATTATATGCTTTTTCCTCTATGCTACTTTTCAATATCATTGCTTAATTCATTGGGTTGTGTCCCATGTTGATTGTAATACATAAAGCACGGCTGCATATTATATAGAAAGTGATGGATTGCATAAGGTGGTAGTGGGTTGGGGGATGTACATAATGTGTGGGTGTGGCTATTTAGAAAGTCGCTATGATGGGAAATTTAGAAATTAAAACTGTACAGTACTTTAACATCTTTGTGTGAGTTTACTTATCTAGTTTATTTTCCTTTAATCTAAGAGTTAATTTCCTTGGATTTATATACATGTTTCTGTTTGTGGGTCCATGGTTCTAACATCACTAAATGGAGTCTTTTTTTCCTAGAGTCTAAGGTTTAGTTTCAAATGGATTTATCTGTATGTTTATTTTTTTAACTGTGGGCTCTCGTGGTTCTAAAATCACTACATCAAGCCTTATTTCATATAATTTTTTTTTAGGAACTCCATACCTACCAACTATATACTTTTGGTCCAACTGATTTTGGTCCAAATTTGATATCTACTTGGGTGGACTTATTTTTCTATATAAAATCTCTAATATACGGTCTCTAAATTGTTCTCTAATGTTACATTTAATTTTGAGTGACAATGCTACAATGAGGGGGCATAGAAGAGGGAAAAGAGAGAATTCTAATTGTAGTTAGTGGGTCTAAGCAAGTATGGGTCATGGAGATCTAACATTGATTTGTTAGTTGCATCAAATGGTTTCTCAAAATTTAGCAAGTGAGCGAGTGAAAGCAATTTTTTAAGCCGTTGATGCCCATTTTAATTCTTTTGAGCTAGAGTAACATACTTGATTGGAGTCCAATGTTGTATTTTGCCCTCTTACTGCTACATTCTTTACTAATGATTTTTCATGTCTGTCACTTCTTTTCTCATTGTAATTTACATACTTTTATAAGTGGTTTAATTTGTGGCTTTGTGCTGCATTATTTGACTAGGTCACTTAGGTGCATCTTTGGGATTTTATGAGGAGATTTCATAAGAGAGTCATGATATCTTTAATCAATAGTTTCTGCCTCCCCTCCCCCGGTTCCATATAGGGTGTAAGCATGATCGTCTACCTCTATCTCTTTATCTATTTCAGAAGATTTGTTTGTTTCTATCTCTTTATCTATTTCAGAAGATTTGTTTGTTTATCCTTAATAGACTTTAGAAGCATGTCATCTTAAATTAGTTTTGAACTTTTTTTTTTTGTTATCAAATTTGTGTTTCTACCCTATGTGTACTAATGAGTTTCTAACTTGTGTTTTTGAGGTTGATTTTCTATCCCGTGTGAAGTTATGTATGGAGTATGTTTTTTGTTCCGGTTTTCAAGATGGATTCATACGACTAAAGTGAAATATGGTATAGTTTGTCAGTCAAACTTCGAAGGATTTAGAGCGTCAACACCCTAAAGTTGGACTGTTTTTCACAAGGGTGGTATCAAGGTTTTAACCCTTGTGTAACGTACTTGTGAATGAGCCTCTTTGATTCAAATGGTTGTCATTGGCCGACATCCTTATATAATATATTCTCATACAAGATGTAGTCCATGCAATTTATAACCATAAAAATTATTTTATGTGTATGAATATAGTGTACAAATGGGGTTGCGATAGAAGAGGGCAATGTAGTTGTGTCATTACTATTCCGTCAACCTATAAATATTTCGTGAAAACTATTTTAAATTATTACAATTTTTGATAAAAATATTAATTTTTAAGGGCATTCTTTCAAAATCAAAATGCTTCGTGCAAAGTAGGGTCCATACTAGTTAATTATAATTCCAAAGATTTTCTTTCCAAATAAAAGGAAAACAATGCTCAATAATCATGAAATCTATTGCGTTACTTTTGATCAAAAGATTATATTATATTACTAATATTACTTCCAATATTACCAAAAATAATGTATTTTATTATAATAAAATCAATGCACTAACTACGGACTATCTATTATGTATATGTGATTTCTAACTTTTACCAAAATTTGGATATTAATATAGAATATTATAAAGACACATAATCATATATACTATAAAAAAAATTATTATTATTAGGAAATAATAAAAAGATATTTGATTTTCATCATTATTAGTTTTTCCTAACTATTTGAACATAACCATAAATATAAATATAAATATGGAATATTGGAGACATTAGATACAATACAATCTTAATTATGGATCTTATATATACAAAAAATACCACCAAAAGATACCAACTGGCTTTGAATTTTCAAAGTATAAGAGTCCATACTAATATTAACAATTAACGGTCATAAAATTATGTTATGTTTGACACATATTGGTATTGTAATACGTCAAAAATTATCAGATTTTGTAAATTTTTAGCATACTATGATCTAAATGAGTATTAATCATTTTTTATGGTAATAGTATCTTCAGTTTAACATGTTCTTATAGTGACCTTTTTTTACTATCAAATTACAAATAATTACTAGAATTAAAAAAACTTATGAGATCTCCAATGCATCACATAGATCTTTAACACTAATTGTTGATTATAAGCTCTGGTATTTGGATTAATAGAGTTAGAAATAGTGTTGGTAGATCTATAATGAGTTGGGCAATCAAGTTGTAGAGGCAAGACGTAAAAGTGGCTGCATTATATCTATTAACACTAAGTTAGTGTTGGTCAGAAATTCTCAATGTGGTTGGTGTTTATCCACTACAAACAGGTTTGGTGGATAATATTAAGAAACAATTTTGGGAAGATTTGGATATGGTTATTCAGGGAATACCTCAAAGTAAGAAAATTTTCTTCAGAGGCGACTTTAATTGGCATATTGGTACTAAAGCAAATGGGCATGATATACGCACATGGAGGTTTTGACTATAAGGAAAGAGATAATGGAGGAGTATCAATTATGGACTTTGCTTTTGCTTCTGAATTGATGATTATAAACTCTGATCTTAAGAAGGAGGTTGACCACTAGGTGGCCTTTAAGAGTGGCAGCACAAAGACGAAAATTGATTACTATCTAATTAGATTGTCCAATAAAAGGATATGCGAAGATTGCAAAGTGATACCAAGTGAATATTTGGGTTGGAACACAGCATAGGTTATTGGTGATGGATGTGGAGATTGAAAGTCCGAAGAGGAATAACAGAAATGTTCAGGACCTAGAGTTAGATGGTGAAATCTTATTAAGGAGAATGGCAGAAAGTTATCGAAAAAGATTAAAGCAGAAAGAGGTTAGGAACAAGCAGATGATGCGGACATAATGTGGGAAACAATGGCAATATACATTCGGAGGTCGGCTTATGAATGGTAGGTTTTGTTGTGTCATATTGGCCATTATCCTATCTTACGTTTTGTCATATTTTCTATATGCTAGTAATACTCTCATCTTAACATAGTTATTATTATCCCATCTTCGGTTGTTTAAGGTACGGTGCTTACTCTTTCTTTAATGTTTTTATGTTGTTTTTAAATACTTCTTTTATACATTACCTTTTGGCTACCAAAAGTTTAAACTTTCAAAAAGTTTTCCAAAATCTTTTATGTGGGTTACTAGGAATTGGCATCTTTGTGGATAGAGATGTGACATGTCAAAGTAAGGTTTTCTACATCCAAATCTACCTAAACCCCATGAAAGTAATACCCTTATTAATTAGGAGTTGTTGTTGTTGTTGTTGGCCTCAACCCATGACGTGTGACACGTCGCTGCTATGTCAAACACATAGTCTAATAGCAATTCATATACTTGGCGAACAGGTCATCTCGTTCAATTTTGGATAGGATAAGCAAGATTAAGTTTAGGTTTGATTTCAGATCGAGTCATTTTCAATTTGAGTTAACTTCGGATCACTTGATATTTTATTAATTAGCTGTCAGCTCAAGTCTCTTACAAATTTTCTTGTTTTATTCAACAATTAATTGGGCGCACACGAATTATTAAATCAATTATCAATGCCAAATTGTGGGCCAATGCCAAGATGCTAATGAAGGGGAAATGGGTGTTTTCTAGCTGGTTTTAATAGGGCCATGTTCACTTAAAAGGGGTGCATGATAGGACAGTAAGGAATAAGACAAAGATAAGTGGGTTGCCAAGCCCAGATGGCAAGAAACCCTTTCACATTCAACAATAATAAATAATTGAAACACACAACGAATCGGATCATCTACTTAACCTAATTATACATTCTGCCCTCACACAAAATTCTAATTTTTTTTAATAAAATATTACGGTTTACATGGGCAGGTAATCTTTTTTTTAGTTAATTTTTTTCAAAAAAGCGGTGCAATGGTAAATTATTATAGACACTGAAAAATCTATACTTGTATTGCCACATCCACACCCACACCCACACCCACACCCACACCCACATATACATATTTCAATGTGTATTTGTCATATGAATGGTTATTAACATACATTTTACTTGTGTGACTTTCAGGAGTACATACTCCCGTGTATACGATATAGGCTTTGGTAAAAAAATTTATAATAGTGTATTTGATCAAAGTGATCTCCTTTTTATTAGTTTAGGAGGATGAGGGCAGGAGGGAACACATAGTTACAAAACAAATAGAAGTTTTTTTAAATGAAAAAGAGGGTATAACTAAAGCATTAGAGCATTAAGTAATTCTTTTCTCAAGGAATCTGCTTATTACGTACTATAGTAATAAAAAAAAATACACTTCAAAATGATAGAATGAGGACAACAAAGATAAGTGTGTATAAATGATCATTCAAGATTCACTAATCCTAAGGTGTATGTACTTGCAGAGTTAGCATCCAACTAGTGTGATGCGGCGGAACTTCTATTGGCAAGAGCATTCGACTTGCGAGTTTGATGAACTAAACTTTATCCCTACTTCGTAATTGATTACAGTTGGCGAGAGTGAAAAGACATTCACTGATTCATTTGTGTGAAGCCGATGTTGATGAAAATGAGATGACATTCACTAATTTCACAATGTTATTCGCATTAGTTATTGGGGAAAAAAGTCTACTTATATAACGTGTAAAAAAATTTCAAGAAAAAATATAAAGTGGACAAAAGTCCCACATTGAAAGATTAAGAGAGCCTTGAGCATAGTTATGATTATAAGTTTGTGAGTTACTCTATTCATTGTCAATTGGTTTTGGAATGACATCTCATTTGAATTTGTATTCATGACTCGTTTATTAATTACCCAATTGATATAAAAATTTAACATATTAAGCCAGGTTGCTCGAGAAGTTGCCACCGCCCTCCATCGAATCATGCCACGTGTTGGGCCTAGAGAGGAGCCCACACGTGAGGGGGGGTGCTGGAGAAAATTGTGAAGTAGGTAAAAAATCTCACATTGAAAGAAAAAATGCAAAGTGGGCAAGAGTCCCACATTGAAAGATTAAGAGGGCCTTGAGCATGCTTATGATTATAAGCTTGTAAGTTACTCTATTCATTGCCAATTGATTTTGATATGAAACCTCTCATGACTTGTATGCACTGCTCGGTGGATTAAGGCCCGATTTATAAAAAAATTAACATACTCTAATAAAATACCAACGTAAATTTCTCGCATCTTTTTGTAAATGTATTCATTTGACAAATTGATTTAATTTGCAAATATTTGCAAATTTCTAACCTGCATCATTTCACATATGGACTTGCGCAACTTTTAAACCTAAACCTTAGACATGACTATGAGGGTTGAATATATGCTTGGTCCAAAGCAAAACTTGTTCAAAATTTGCATTTTGATTGCTTGTATTCCTTGCTAATTACAACCTCAACAATTCACCTTTCAATTAGTTCTTTGCATATATTCTTGGAGACACCAAAATGCATCAGTACTCTTCTGCAAATTTCACCATCTGTAATCTGTAGACCTTCGCAAAACAACGTCCAACCCTTTTTCACATGTAATATTCTTACAGCCTTCATTTTTTTTAAATAATGCTGCCAAAAGTCGTACTGAGATATTATTGGCTTAAATGTCTCCCTCAATATATCATTATCTTATGTTCTCAGGTTTGTTATAAGAGTTTAGTTACGAGGAAATTTCAACTAATTGTTCCTCCAATCCCATGATGTAAACACCAATGTATTCATTTTCTGATCTGGATTGGAATGAAATGATAACTACGAACAGTGTTTTGGATAGCGTTTAATATTTTGATAAGGTCAATACAATAATTAGTTAATTTTTAGTGTTCGGTAAACTAGTGTTTTGATTAGCATTTCAAGTAGTGTTTAGCGTTTTAACCAGCGTTTTTAAAAAGCTAATAGTATTAACGTTTGACATTTAAAAGTAGCATTTCATATTTTTTAGCCAAAAAATATCCTTTAAAAATTTTATCTTTGAAAGTTATCTATATCCTTTTATGTCAATCATTTATATTAATCAGCTAGCATAACAACTAAATTTTCCGAACACATTAGTTTCAACTGCTAATCTAAACAACTATCCGCTAACAGCTAAATTAGAACCGCTATCTGCTGCCTGAACCGTTATCTGCTACCTGAACCACTATCCGTTACCTAAACTGTTAATTTTACCGAAAATGACCCACCCAAAAAGCAAAGGAATAACTAATTAACAAAAGGAACATGATGTATATAATACTAGCTTTTCACAAGTAATAAAGTATAATTTTTGGTTTTCTTTTTGCATAAAATGACGACATGTTCCATGCTGTTACTGTCAAATTGTGCCTTGATTAAGTTATTTTATATCATTTAATTTTAACATTTTTAATTCAATCAGTTAGGCTTTTCTAAATAATAGTAGTTCGATTTCTATTAATAGTAAATGTTAAGAGATCAAGATGGCGCATTTGACAAGTAAAATGCATCAAAGGGTGGAAGTACTGCACGCAACAAAGCGAGGATACACGTAGTTGCTCTTTGCAAGGGGGAAAAACTTAAGTTTCACATTGATCGTTTGTATCACACCTTTTTTTTGGGGGGTTAAGAAATTTAAACATCAGTATCTAGGAAGTCTTTTTCTCAGGGGTTCTCTCCATATTATCTTTATAAAGAATAACAGAGAAGATCCTTGATGAGGGACTTGGAAGGGGAGCCTTGGAGCAATAGTAAGGTTGTCCTCATGTGACCAAAAGGTCACGAGTTCGAGTCTTGGAATCAGTCACTGACAAAGTCAGATTATGTTGCCTACAATTCACCTTTGGGGTGGGGCCTCCCCCGGACCATACGTGAACGCATGATACTTGTGCACCAGGTTGCCCTTTTATCCTTAATGAGGGACTTGACTCCATACCGTCGTAGAGTTAAGTAATAACTCTACTTTTGTCAGTTAGTCAGTTGCACAATTACCTTATCTAAGAACGTGCTTGATAATAACTTTATTACAGCTTGAATGTAAAATTGGATATTTTGTATTATTACTTGGAGTTCCTATGACACTTGAATCTTTCCTTTCACTGCTTTAATGAGAATTTTATTGTCACCTTCAATATGGATTTCTTTGTAACCTGCCATGTCTCATAATTGTTGCTTTTTGCCACCAAAATTGATGTGCCGCCTAGGTTGAATATTGCTACTTGAATGAATCTTTCTTCCCAGTTGCGAATTATGAAACCACCCACTACTCTGTGATGTGACTTGGATCCATCGAGGTTAATTTTGATGGATCCTCCGTTACCTAGTGAAACTTATGACTGGCTATAGGCTGAGTAATTTGGGTAGGGGTTGTGTGAGTTTGTGTCTAATACGCCACTCAACGCTAGCCATTTTTGCTTTTATTGAGGTGATACATGGGCTGGGTGTTCCATCGCGATTGACCTTATTATTCATGGTTTTCCATGTACTCCATAGAAGTGCAACTACTCTATCCAATTTGTATCACACTTGGAGATGATGCATGTGAAGTGTACCAGGTACCAAACACCAATTAGTCGAAAAAAAAGGTGTTGATGTATGTTTGACCGCAAGACATTCTTAAATAACTTGTTTCAATATAAATTAATGTTTTTTATTATTTAAAATCACCAAATTCTCAATACTTACATAGTTACATTTAATTATGAAATACTAAGCTTAAATATTTGTCAGCTACACTGACGAGTACAAAATGACACCCTAATCAGGTCAACTCGATCCATGAGTTCGTATGATAAATGTAATTTTAGAACCGTGATAGATTAGGAATATAAAGATAGTTTTACACAGTGTATAAGTTGTAATAGACTTCTACAATTCAATCATGCCCTTTTTTTTAATGCTAATACAATTTCATAGTTAAAATAACACATATAACAAGTGTCTCATAACAAGATATTTATCAATTTACAATAAATAAATAATCATAGTTCTATATAAGATTTTTAAAAATTTTGATACAGACATCTAAACAATAAACTAATGCTAGTTTTAAAACTCGTGCTATGCACAACCTCGTTTTAGGTTATACCTTTTAAATCTATTTATACACATTTTGTGTGTAAATGTTCACTTAAAATTTTATAAAATGTGACATCATTTAAATTTTTTATTAAAACAATAGTAAAAATTAGATAATTATAAAACTATCCCATAATTATTATATAAATATAATACTAATTAAATTAAGTACAACTCATGAATGCCCTTTATAAAAGTAGAAAAATATCGTAAATACAAAGTTTAATGCCAACATATATTTCATCTTCAAAATTCAAATATATACATTTATGATTTTCAATTAATACAAAATTCAAAAAATAAAACACGATTATGTAACGTAACATTTATAAATTTGTACACCGACCACACCTTCTCTAGCATAAAAGTAATATAGTGTTTCTAAATGGTGGTGACTTCAGCAGAGCCTCCTCTGAACATGTGCAATGTTGAGTCAAAAATTTGGCTCACATGTGCAGGCTTGCACCTTCTATATTACCTCAAGATTTTTTTTGTGGGGGGGGGTTCAAAAGCTTTTCTCTCTGCAATGCAAAACTAATAATTTTGGTTTATTACATAAAATAATACCCATTCTTATCACATAAAATAATACCCATCCACTACTAATATTTAATTAATTTTACTCTTTTAATTTGCATAATTAGTTGTGTGAATAACTTATGAAAAATGATTTATAAATTTCTGAAAAATTGAATAATTATTATTTTTTAATCAAAAGGTGAATAATTAGTTTTTGTTAAAAAATAAAACAATATTGTTAATATAATAATACAATTTTTATTATAATACTAATAACTTGTGAAAAGTATCATTAAAATAATAAACACATGTATATTTGTCCCCAACTACTTCCTCTTCTCCTTTATCATCCTCTTCTCCTTCCCAATTCATAGCCATCTATGTAGATTTGGGTTTTTTTTCAACAAAAAGAAAAAAACAATTCAAGGCCCAATCAAAGAGAGAAATCAACGAAAATCTAGCAAAGCAAAGGAAACGAAGGAGCGAGTGGTTTGCCCCCCACAGCCAAGGGTCGATGTGCTCGTGAGCCGCGTCCGTGGCAGAACATTTGAGCACAGTGCTCGACTCGTTTGCAAGCCAAAAGGTTCAAAATTGACTCGAAAGTGATCAGTTGCACCTAAATTAACTTGTGAAGTCAGAACATACAAATTTTCTTCAATATTCTTGTATTAGCTATTTGATACCCCTAAAGTTACTTATTTGACACATTTTCTCAATAAATAATATTTCGTCAAAAAAATATAATTTTATGTAATGAATTTTGGTCTATTGGTGGTGAAGATTTAAATTTTAAATACATTAGCATTTATAATTCAAATCTCTTTCTCGTTGAGTCATTCATGTTTGCTAATGTACTATCGATCCAACAAAGTAAAGTTTTCATAGTGCATACTTAAGAAAAACAACTATACAATCAATATAATAAATCTACACAAACTTTTTTTTTAAATGTAAATCACAAATTTTCAAATGTGAAAGTTTTCTAAGTCCTAATTCTTAACGACAAGCCTAGGAGAAGCAACTGTACTCTTAGGTTTATTCGATTAGTCAATGATCAGATAAACTAAAAAAAGTATTTTATAAGAGTTTAATTATGATGAATTTCAATTAACTAATGAGAGTCACGTGATATGTAATAGCTTTTGACTAGTAATAAAAAATATATACAATTGTTAGCAGTGTCGCTATTAAATTCTTCGTTTTGGATAAAATAATGACAACTTACATGCTATTGATGTCAACTCGCGCAAATTATATTGTAAACCCTTGGTATAATAGTATTGTACACTCGCCTCATAAAATCGCGTAAAGAGGTTGGTGCGTGTGACTTTCATTCCTTTTCTGTGTTTTAGGGTCTGTTTTTTACGTTGTGTTTTTTAATTTATTAATTTTAACCTACTTCAATCTATTTAAATTAATTTTAATTTATTTTAATAAAAAATATCAACTTTAATTATTTTAATCAACTTCAACTTACGTCAACCTACTTTAGACTGTTTTTTTCGTTGGTAAATTAGAGTAGATA
>JACYFF010010365.1:5971932-5983526 GCA_017589665.1 Selenicereus undatus | reverse complement strand
ACCAACTTCAACGCGCTCCCTTTAAAACTTTATTCTCACTATTTTAACTAGCGCAACTACAATCTATCATATAAAAAATATACTAACTTCAACCCACCTCAATCCACTTCAATCTACCTCAACTTACTCCACTTTTTTATCAACTTTAATTTATCAACAGAACGAAGAGACCCTAAGTACATCAATTCATTGCAACATCGTAGCCAAATTGGCAATTGGCGTATTAGGCGGGATTGGGGTTGCCATAAATGTGGTCATGAGTTCGAATGGTCACATCAGTGTTTTTCACATAATTTTTCTTGTTGTCACCTTTTAGTTTTATACACTTATCTTTTGTTTTAATTCTTGTTCTTTTTTCTGAACTTGTTTCATCTTACAATTTTAACTCTAAACACCTATAAAAACTATATTTAATATTTTGAGTTTCACATAAAGGCAGTGAATGCCATGAGGAAAAGAAATAAAAAGGGGTAATGAACGAGACATTAATTTGTAGTGAGATGTACTTTAATTTTTAGTTTACAATAGTTATTTTTTTAGTGTACAATAGGTTAATTTTTGCTGAACAATATTTTTGATTTTTAGTGTACAATAGATTATTTTTTAGTGTACAATAGGTTAATTTTTGCTGAACAATATTTTTGATTTTTAGTGTATAATAGATTATTTTTTACCGTACAATAGGTTTTTTTTTAATGGAATGTTAGGTTAAGTTTTAACGAACAATACTTTAATTTTTAGGGAACAATAAGTTAATTTCTAGTGTACAATAGATTATCTTTGGTGAACATTAGGTTAATTTTGAGTGAATAATACGTTAATTCTTATTGAAAAATAGATTAATGTTTAGTGTATAATAGGTTATCTTTTAGTGGATGTTATGTTGATTTCTAGTGTACAATAGAACACTATTTAGTAAACAACATGTTAGCTTTTGGTGAATATATAATAGATCATTGCTTAGTAAATAATTTTTAGTGAACAATAGAATACTTTAGTGCATATAGATTAGTTTTTCGTAAGCAATAGATGAATATTAAGTAAATAGTTTTCGGAGAATAATTTTTAATTGAAAAGCATAATTTAACTATTGTAATATACATCTAAAAAAATTAAGCAAATGTTATGGGAAAAAAATTAAAGGAAAAAGGATGGGAAAGATAAAAAAATCAAAAATAAGCACATTGTTGTTGCCATGCTTTGAACAACAGACCTCGGTGATTAAAAAATAATCATGTATCAACTAGGCTACATTCTACAAGTCATGCCAATTGGTAGGCTGAGCGTACAATTTACATTTGGGCTGCACTTTTCAACCACAATATATGTAATTTACTTGATCGCAACAGTATTTTTTAGGGGCCGGACTGAAGAGAGTATACAGTAATCCTGTACTTTAGATCGTATGATATAACAATTGTTATTTTGACCTTAATCATGTACATCATGCTATGGAGTGTATCAAGTCCTACGCATCAATTAATAAGAAGTACGTCTCATAATTCTGTATTTCCTTGTGTCGGATTCACTTTGTAGATGCCAAATGATTAATTATTATTTAATAAAATTTATCCCTTTTATTACAACCCCAAAAAAAAAAAAAAGAATATTATCAAATAACGGAAGACATTGAAGATAGAACAACGGTATATGAAAATTGTGATTCTTCGCCTGTCAATGACACCTTTTCCACATAATGACGTATAATGTGCGCCTTTCCTAATCTAAAAGCAATATAATCTTCCTAAAATGGTAGTAATTGTTCAGCAAAGCTTCTCTTAAATGAATTTTCAAACTTTGTCTTACTATATGATTACATAGTAAAAATCATATAAATTCCCGTTCCTATTTGACAAGTATTAATTATTAGCAATCTCAATAGATACTCACCTTCCCCCAATAGTTATTTAACTGTCATCTTAATAAATTATATTGCGTTGAACAACAAAGCAAAAAAAAACAAAAAGATGTCTAATTCACGCTAATGAATTATTAGCCTAAAAAATTTAGATCCTAAATATATTAACGTGAACTGTTGATTTTTAGGTATCTCAAAATTTGATATATTAATTTAATTTTATAATCTTAATATTTTTGAATTTATTTTTAAGTACCCCTACTTATGAATTCTTTACAATTCAATCTTAAAATTACAAAAACATTCTTACTATTATCCTTTTTATCTTTTTTTTTAAAAAAAAACTCAACATATCTCGTTTAAGTACTCACAACACCATCGATATACTATTCAATAGTTGAAAAGATAGTTTTTAGGATTTTTGCTTCAAAAGGGAAAAAAAAAAGACAGTAGCAAAGATATTTTTTTAATTTAAGAGCTGAATTATAAGGATTTCATAAGTGAATGTACTTAAAAAAAAAAGGGCAGTTCAGTGCACAAGCATCCCGCATTCACGTAAGGTCCGAGAAAAGGCCGCACCCAAAGAGGTGAATTGTAGGCAGCCTAACCTGACTTTATCAGTGGCTGATTACACGGCCCGAACCCGTGAACTTTTGATCACATGAAAACAACCTTACTGTTGCTCCAAAGCTTCTCTTCAAGTGAATGTACATAAAAATAAACAAAAAATGTCAGAATCATAAAAATTAATGTAACAAATATCGGGGTACCTAAAAGTCAACCGTTCATGTTAAAGTCTATAGTTCAATCGTCAATCCCCTTTCTAATTAATCCATATGTCAATTTACTATCAACCTATAACGGTAAAGTTTTTTTTTAGTGCATATATCACATTATCACCTATGCACAATATTTCAACGCAAAATTTGATTTAGGAAAATCAATTGTAAATCCCTTTTATTTTTTTCCCTAAATCGCAAAATTTGAAATGTGAAAAATTTTATGTCGTAATTGTTAGCGTCATGATTTCCATTGGTCAACGGTCATGGGCTTACCCGTTACGGTACAATCACTCCTCCTGGCTGTCAATTTCGCTTACTCCGCCGTGCTTTTGACACACGCCCAGACACAAAAGAATAAGCAGCTTTGCAGTTGAAGGTAAGAAAGATGTACGAACCAATTTCTTCAACCCAGAAAGACGAACTCCTCTGCTTTTAATATTCTTATATTGTTATTATGCTTTTTGAAAGAAAGATCTTCCCCTTTTCATCACTGACCTTTCACCCACCCTGTTGAATTGGAATTTTATCATTATCATCATTGCGTTTCAAGTATCCTGTATCCACCCCCTTTTCTTTTTCTGTTTAGTGTAGTACAAAAATCTTAGCCTTTGTACTACTTTACTTCCTAACCCAGTACATTAACTTGTGCTTCTTTTTTTTTTTAATTTCGTGGCTTGCTTGTACCGCTTTTTATAGCCTGCCTATAAATTCCATTTGCTCCCTCTGTCCTTCATTACAAGTTCATGGGGTTCTGATTGACATTCATGGGAGTTGTGTGTTGTAGTACTCAGTTTTCTGGGCACTGAATGGGTAGATTTTAAGTTTTTGAAATCAGGGTTTCAGGAGAAAGAAAAACCCATTTAGTGTTTTTGGGGGGTTTTTGATGGATTTTGAGGATTTTGGTTGGAGTTAATGAAGAACAGGCATACCCATCTGGCGATTTTGATTGTTTTTTATTCGTATTTCACCAAATTTTCCTGTTTGTCTCGTAGAATTCCTGGTTAAAAAGTTGCATGATCCTATAGTTGAGCAATAGTTGAGGGCCTGGTTTTGCAATCGTCAGAGTATCTACTCTTTTGCGGCTAAAAGCTAACGCAACAGGAGTAAAGGTAAACATCTTCTTTACAAAATTTACTATTTTCGCCCTTTTCAATTCCTTCTTCTTTCTCTTTATTGAATTGCTCAATCATTTGTCTTGTTATACTTGTATCATTCATTCCTTTTGGGGTGGCAGAAATATTAAATATTTTTCAGTTTCTGGGTAGTGGGCAATTGACCATTTGATTTGCAGGGAAATGAGAAGTGAGAGAGAATCACAAGAGATGGAGAGGGAGAATTTTGAGGAGCAATGCAAGAATGAGCAAGAAGACTTGGACAATACAACAAGTAGACTACCACCATGGACAAAACAAATAACCATAAGGGGTATCATGGCTAGTATATTGATTGGGGTGATTTACAGTGTGATAGTGACGAAGCTTAATCTCACAACTGGGCTTGTTCCGAACCTCAATGTCTCTGCTGCTCTTCTTGCGTTTGTTTTCCTTCGGAGTTGGACTAATTTGCTTCAAAAAGCTGGGTTTGTGACCACTCCTTTCACTAGGCAAGAGAACACAACTGTTCAAACTTGTGCAGTTGCTTGCTACAGCATTGCTGTTGGAGGTTGGATATCTTACTCCTGCAAAACTTTTGTCAATTCCATTGTATAAAGTCATTTTCATTTTGTTGAAAAAAACGATGATTGATAAACTAGCAAGTTTAGTCTATGTGGTTTAGGTCGATCCCACAGGAAAAGGAGCTTGATAAATTTTGATGAGGGCAAACTTTCCATGTGTACTGGACGTCCCAGATCTCAGATAGCAGGGCCCATATTAGATCGCATATGTTTTTTGAGTCTATCCTAATGGGAGAGGGGCTTTATGGACTGTGTTATGGGGTAACTTTGCATGTGTCTGGAGGTCTCATATCTCGGGTAGCGGGGCCTTGACGAGATTATGAGTGATGGGACATTACATAAGCAATCTTATCCCTGCCCTTTCGGTCCTACTAATGGAGCTTCATGATACTCTTGTTTTCTGTGCATGGTTTTTACTTATATAGTCAATCCCTTTATTTAGCAAGGCTTTTTTTTTCTTTTCTTTAATGAAAATCTTGTTTGCTCTGTTTGATTGTGGAGAATTTGGTGAAAGTTACTCTGTTTGGTCATGATTTTGCAGGTGGTTTTGGATCATATTTATTGGGTTTGAATAAGAAGACATATGAGCAAGCTGGAGTTGATACAGTGGGGAATGTTCCTGATAGCCACAAGGAGCCTGGAATTGGTTGGATGACAGGCTTTCTTTTTGTTAGCTGTTTTGTTGGATTGCTGGCTTTGGTACCTCTCAGAAAGGTATAATTCGCTTCTTATTATGGCCCCCTTTTTCAAGCCCATGAGATCAGAACAGAATCTTGTAATCTAGATATAAGAAGAATGTGCAATGATAGTCTCATATTAGAACATTCTCTGCTTAGCTAATATGCTACCCTCTTACCTTGGAATTTTCATCCTTTGCTTTTGTTTTCCACCCTATGTTTTAGCTTACTTTTCACACATATAATATGTGGGGCTAAATTCCCACTGACTTTTGTGTAGTTTTCAGTCTTGCTTTGATGGACACGTTAGTTTTGTTTCCGTTTGGAAAAGAATCTTCTTTGCCATTACATGCAACATGTGATGGATGGATTTGTTTTCTTTATTACTTTTTCTCAAGTTAACTGTTTATTTGAACAGTACCCTTTGTGGGGACTTAGGAGTTAGAACAATGTTTGCACAGCCTTAGGGGTAAGGAAGAGTCGGTTTTGTTTTTGAGTTTCACATTATAGCAACTAAACCAAATGACTCACCAAACTATTGAACAATTCTTTCGTTGCATTACATCCACCAATCGAAGCTTTTTAAATTTAGGTTCTCACATAAACAACCTCTGGCCTCTCGATGTATTGCCTGGGGTTACTCGTTTGGTTTGACTTGATTTAATTTTCTCACAACTTCGTACCTTTAAGGTCCTCTCAGCTAATTCTGAAATGAGATTTCTACTTTGGGGTAGGACGAGCTTCGTAGTTGACATAAGCTGACATATCTATACATAGTCTCTCATTTTATTTATCGATGCTGGGATTATGACTAAAATTTTTGGTTTGTTTTTCCCTTCTGTTGGCTTCTATAATGACTACTGTTGTAGAGAAGCAGTCTTGCCGTCCTTTGTTTCTCTTTTTGCTCCCCTTTCTTCCCCTCTAAACAGCCTGTTAACTTGGCTTGTTTAATGATCAGGACAAAAAAAGACACTGGTGCATTTAGTTTGCAAATGAGTAATCTTCTTAAGCTAATATTAATGTCGGATTAGCCTATTGTTTATGCAGATCATGATAATCGATTACAAGCTAACTTATCCAAGTGGAACAGCAACAGCTGTTCTGATCAATGGGTTCCACACACCTAAAGGCGATAAGCAGGCAAAGTATGCAAAATACCCTGTTCTGGATTTTCACTCTGATGGTCCTCTTCTGACTGATAAACATCATCCTATGTTCTGGACTATTAACTGCTGTGTGTAATTTGATCTTTCAGAAAGCAAGTTCATGGATTCATGAAATATTTCTCCTTCAGTTTCCTCTGGGGTTTCTTCCAGTGGTTCTACTCTGGTGGGGACCACTGTGGCTTTTCTCAGTTTCCAACATTCGGGTTGAAAGCATGGAGGAACTCGTAAGTCTTTCATTTCATTTCACTTCATTGATTCAACTGGATCTAAGTGCTTCTGGTCTATGCAGTATTGCAGTATACTAAATGGTGCCGTCTGTGGTTGAATTTTGCAGATTTTACTTTGATTTCAGTATGACGTATGTTGGAGCTGGAATGATATGCTCCCACCTTGTTAATTTGTCATTGCTTCTTGGTGCCGTTTTATCCTGGGGTGTAATGTGGCCTCTTATTGGAGGCCTGAAAGGAAAATGGTTCCCTTCATCACTACCTGAAAGCAGTATGAAGAGTCTGAATGGTTACAAGGTGAACATCGAATTTAGTACTCCTGATTCTTTCCTCTGAATCAGAAGTGAGGAGGCTCCATGAATTCGATAAGAAAGCTCTGATCTTGTCCACATTTGCTGATGTGATCTTGCAGGTTTTCATTTCTATCGCCCTAATCTTAGGGGACGGGCTGTACAATTTTCTCAAGATACTGCTTTCCATCATCCGAAGCTTTCATGAGCGATTGAAGGAGAAAAATCTTAGTACGCGTAAGTCAATACTTAAAACATGCAGTTTATGACAGACTACTATGAGGGCATTTGGAGCTCTTTTATGGGTTGACAGTTATTTCCTTTATGGCAGATCCGGAGAATAAAAAAGAAGCACTTGACGATCTTCAAAGAAATGAGGTGTTTATGAGGGAGAGAATCCCCATTTGGGTTGCGTGCTCTGGCTACGTACTCTTCTCTGTGATCTCCATCATTGTGATCCCTATTATGTTTCCCCAGTTGAAGTGGTATTATGTTGTTGTTGCCTATATCTTGGCACCTTCCCTCAGCTTCTGCAATGCATATGGTGCTGGTCTAACGGACATGAACATGGCCTACAACTATGGCAAAGTCGCCCTGTTTGTGCTGGCAGCCATAGCTGGGAAAGATTCTGGTGTAGTTGCAGGGCTTGTGGGCTGTGGTCTAATCAAATCCATTGTTTCCATCTCCTCTGATCTTATGCATGATTTTAAGACCGGCCACCTGACCCTGACCTCTCCTCGATCAATGCTGCTGAGTCAAGTGATTGGGACTGCAATTGGTTGTGTTGTAGCCCCACTCACATTCTTCCTCTTCTACAAGGCCTTTGAAGTTGGTAATCCAGATGGGGAATACAAGGCTCCCTATGCCCTCATCTACCGGAACATGGCGATCCTTGGAGTGCAGGGCTTCTCTGCTCTACCTCGTCATTGCTTACAACTATGCTATGCCTTTTTCGGGTTTGCCATCTTGGCCAACTTGGTGAGAGACCTCTCGCCAAAGAAGATCGGGAAGTGGATGCCACTTCCTATAGCAATGGCCGTGCCTTTCTTGGTGGGTGCCTACTTTGCAATTGATATGTGCATGGGGAGCTTGGTGGTGTTTGTGTGGCATAAGCTTAATAGCCAGAAAGCAAGGTTGATGGTTCCTGCGGTAGCTTCGGGTTTGATATGTGGAGATGGGTTGTGGATTCTCCCTTCGTCGATGCTTGCCTTGGCTAAAGTGAAGCCTCCTATCTGTATGAGCTTCAATTCTCGTTAAAAGCATCCCTTCCTATGGAAGAACAGGTTTGATACAGATGAGGAAAAGGGGAAGCTGTATGAGATTCTTTCATGGGATAGACTTTGTATTTATTTGTTGAGAGATGATTTTGCACCAATACATAATTGGGTTACCAGCATACATACCAGTTGGAGGTAATAATGTACACAAAGAGTGTGTCCAAGTCTAACAATGTTTTGGCTGACTGGAGGATTTGTATGTATATTTGTGAAGGGCTATTTAACTTAATTGCATGTAATTGCTGAGTCTCCATTATCTCACTGTTTCCAACTTTTTATGGGTGTTCTTGTTAAGGACTGCCTCAAGTCAAATGCAGGTGAATGTAGATTTCAAGCTTAATTCTCTAATGTCAACCCTTCCCCGGGCCCCCCCCCCCCCCCAAAAAAAAAATTATTGATGCTAGTAATGAAGTTATTTATGGGCCTTGCAATTGTAGATCACATTTGGTAGGCATGTGTATATATGAAAAGATGCTGGTGTACATGCAGGTTAACTCATAATGAATCATTGGCTGAATAGTCTATTGTATTCACCCAATCCTTTGTCATACGTTAGGAATAATTCAAATAAAGGAGAATATCATTTGTAGTTGCAAAGGCCAATGATCCTGGATAACCTATCTCATATCACGGTCCTTTAAGAGTAGTCGGGACTTGTTTGTTGAGTACTTATTATTTTTTAGAACTGATGGGTTCCCCCCCCCCCCCCCACAAAAAAAATCAAGATTTGGCAGATCAATGAAGTGGGTCAGAAAATTGGGGCATAATTCTGATGATACCGGGTACAATTGTCTAATTTAGCTCTTGGGGTATTGACTTTCAAATCCAGGATTTGGGCAGACAGCGTCATTCAGGGCTGGGTTCCCCTGAGCTCAGATCCTAGTCCAAACAGTAAAATTCTCTCGAATTCAGAATCTTCTGTCCAAAAATAAAATAAAAATAAAATAAAAGTAAAACAACAGAAGTAATAAAAATAATTAAAAGAGTCGTTAGTGTGTTGTAGGAAAAACTTACAAATCCAAGATTACTTTTCAAAGCGAATCATAAACTGGTAGGGACAAGTGATTTCACTTCAAAAAGGTTTTCAAAATGCCCCCGAATAATTCCTAGTGTGATGACCATCTTAACTCTTTAGTTTTGTACTGAGAATCCAAATTCGGGGGTGATGATACGGTGACATGAAGGGATGCATCACATCATTCTCTGTCATGACTAACGGCCCATACTATTCAATAGGGAAAATCAAATCTTAATTACGCTATCACATAGTCATGCAGTAGATTAGTATGAATCATTCTAGATAATGAAAAAAAGTACAATTTTTAGTCCAACAAAAGCCAAAATAAATTAAACAATTATAGCGGACGGAGAACTATCTAAATATTACATCGAATCAAAAATCACAAAAGAGAGACTAAGTAGAAGAGCAGGGAAAATATAGATATTTCGCCCTCAAGATACCAACCTGATTTACCTTGGAACTCGGCAAAGTGACACCTTTTTTATTAATAGGATATCACCTTCAATACTATCAATAGGTCACTCGAGATCTTGTATAACTCTCTAATTTTTAGTATCTCTCGACCAGAAAGTCTCATGGGATTTCCAATGTTCTCAGTAACACCTATTTTTTGGAGACTAATTGATGCCTCTAACCCTTGGGGGTAGCCCCCTTTTTATCGTGGTTGAGGGGACGGTCTAAATTAGTTTAGAGAAAGGAGACTTATTCTTAGTCCAATTAAGCTTAATCTAGGGAGGTACACTAATTCATTTATGAGTCTAATTATCCAGACATGGTGAACAAATCAAATTAGCACTTAGACTAATTAATCTCGTTTAGGTGGACTTAATCTCAGGGTGCAGGAAAATAGTGGAACCCGACTGGGTTCCCTGTTCAGTGAATTGATTGGTTCCTAGCTTGGATCATATCAGGTCCCTTGGGCCTCTGTCATCGCACTCTCTTTTGCTTTTCTTTTATTATCTCGGGCTTTGTATTTAACAGTCACCTTGTTGGACTTCAAGTACATAAGTTGGGGTATTATTTTCGTCATTAGATAGTTAAAATAAAGACGCCATTTTTAGACATCTACAGAAGTAATGGACTAGAGTCAAACCGCTCCAATGATATGTGGACTCAAAATTTAAATTCCGTCTCCTAAGATATTTTTCACATTAACGTCTTTGATAGGCCAATTATACTAAATGACAGGGTTAAAAAGATGAACATCGCCATCCCAATAGGGCCTATTTAGGGACAAATCAAGACAAATTTGTTAGACATTCCTGTAATTTCCTAATAAACAATAAAGTTTGAGGCTATTGGGATTCGAACCTGTTAGTAAAGAAGTGACAATGGTATGTCAATAGACCATGAAACTTTTGGTATTAACAATGTTACGTGTATTATATACATGTCTACTCCCTCTATCATTCTAATGAATACCCACACATTTATCAGCAAAATTTAAATTCGGTGGATGAATTTACCCTAACTATGAATCAGACTATTAAAATCGGTCCCCATCCCACTAAACCGCGCCCAAAAAAAGGTGAGTACAAGGGTCCCTATGCCTTACTGTACAGAAACATGGCCATCCTTGGAGTGCAGGCTTCGTTGCCCTGCCTCGCCATTATTTGCAACTATATTATAGCCTTTTTGGGTTTGCGATTTTGGCTAACTTGATGAGGGATTTCTCCCAAAAGAAGACAAAGAAGTGTATCCCACTTCCCATCGTAATGACAGTACCCTTCCTAATGGGTGCTTATAATGCAATTGATATGTGCATTTAGCAGCTTGATATAGGGGGGGCACTAGGTTAACATCAAGGAAGCGAGCGCAATAGTTTCCGCGATAGCTTTAGGTTTGATGTCTGCAGATGGGTTGTGGATTTTGCCTTCGTCGACGTTAGGGTTAACCCTACTATCTGTATGAGCTTCAACTCTAGTATATATCAGCTACCTCTATACTTGTGAAAAACAAGCATAGATACAAGTGAGGAGACGGGTAAGCTCTATAAGCAATGTTGGGGGGAGGCCGGGGGGTGTTACATTATCAACATTACGGTCATTGTGTTAGGCTACCTACAAATGGAAAAGGATTATGCTGTCGTAATTGCATTTACAAAATAAAGGTACAGTACATTCACTGATGAGAGTGCATCACTTGAGGTATATTCTTCTTTCTTTTTTGGTCTTACTTTGAATTGAAAGTAGCATGAAATTTATCTCCATAACTTTTTTTACGTGAAGTATTCCATCTTCTCAACTTAAATCATACATTCCAGCCCTTACTTTTTCATTTATACGTATTTCTCAACTTCTCCAACTTTTAGCCTTTCTCATTCTTGATAAACCTCCATTTTACCGCCTTTAGGCATGATTTCTATCCCTCATTTTGGAAATTTTTGGTAGAACTTTAAGAGCATAGAAGCTAATTTGCCATTTCTTTACCGCATATGTGCCTAAATGTTATGTGTTTGTATTTTCAGGAGATTAGTTGAAGGAAGTGAGAGAAATAACCTGATGCTACGCCAAATGTGAGCCAAGAGGGAGTGGCACGGTGGCACCATGCCATGCAACACGACCGTGCCACCCAGGGGAGACTGGAAAACTCAAGACAGCAAAGTGGCACGGTCACCCCGT
>JACYFF010010365.1:5933349-5961932 GCA_017589665.1 Selenicereus undatus | reverse complement strand
TAGACAACTAAAATAGCCTGACCAGTCTAGCGACCTTTGAGAGAAGGCGTAGATACTTTTAACTTGTAGCCATTTCATTTCAATTGCCTGTGTGGACAAATTCACATGATCTAGTTTACAATCTGAAGAACACGATAGTGTGGTGAACCTTAATTCAGGACTTTCGTTAATATTGATTTGGATAGTAGCAGTAAGTGAAATCATTCGTAATAGACTCTGGCCTAAATATTGTGTTAAAAGTTGATTCGGTGGTTGAAACCAAGTCCTTATGGATACAACCCGTACTTGCCGTCGCTAGCTATAACTGGCGCCGTGCACTTGCGGTATTTTGACTCAACAATGCTTAGGTACTATAGTAGCAATACACATTAGAAAGCTTGAAAACTAAAAGAAAATTTAGCTTTGGAAAATTGAACTACTTGATCCCATGTTTTGCTAATAGATATGACCAGGCATGTGCATACTTCAGTTTGATCCGAAAAAATGGACTGAACCAAATTGATTTGGACCGGATCGGGCTGGTCTAGTGTTATTTTGGTTCATATGTTTGTTATTTTTAGTTTTTGGGTTGGCTGTATCTAAACCAACAAAATTTCAGTTCGACTTGCAATTTGGTTTCATATATTTATTTTTCCTCTAAAGCAGTCTTCGTATTAGGTAATAATTCAATAGACCTCTCTTTTATTTGTTATAATATTTCTATTTTAGTCAAACTATTACGATATTATTTGTTGAGTTGTTATCTACAATAGCGCAAAATGATAAGTGTCTTGCTACAAGACATTTTATAGGTGTCTTATTTTGACTTAAAAATCATACTATTATGTATGTAAATTGAAAAAAAATGGTTGCATTGAATAGCAGAAGCATACTAGAACTTATAAATTATATAAAATCATCTTTTTTATGCACAATTTATCAGATTGCTAAAATACGTGTATCATATATGCTCGCGGATATGATTAATGTAATTAGGGTATCATTTAGCACTTTGTCGGCGTAGCCGACGACTATTTAAGGTTAGTAATTCATAATTAAGTATAATCATTGAAAAATTTGTGATTTTAAATCATAAAATATGTTAATTTATAATGAGGTAAGTGATGGATATCCCTCCATCCCCTTTGATTTAAAAGGAATCAAGTCAATTAGGTAAGTTTATTATGCTGGTTAAAGGATGAGTAATTCATTCAAGTTTTGTTTAAGCATTGAAACTGGAGGGCAAGGGTTCATGCCAGCAGCTAACCCACTTTTGTGTGCTAAATTACTCAAGCATCATAAGGGTTTAAGTTTAATATTTTATGATGGATTTGAAGTTCAAGATGTCAGATTTCCAACAAATCAAGTTTCATCCCATTTGGACTTCATTTGCCCATTCAAATTAGCAATTAAACCCAAGGTGTCAAAACTGCCCAGCAGGACCAGATTATGCACGGTTTTGATTACTTCATAAATTAAGCTATATGATGGCTTAAGTCTTGAAATTATACATTTTTGGAATCCTCATGATGTCTACTTTCAGGTCCAAGTATTAGTTTTCAATCATGCCCACAATAGGATGAGATATCAAGGACTTTTCCTAAACCGGTCAGATTAGGCTCTAATCTGTGCGGTAAAATGTTTGAAGCCTAATTACCCTACTTAAACATGTCATAACCTTGATTTATTTGTAGGGGGTCTATACACATCCCAAAGTTGGCCCCCATGGCCTGAAAACACAATCATACTAACTTTTGATAAGCCTAATTATTGTCCTAAAAACCGGCCAGAATTGCTCTTAAACCCGGTTTAGCACAACTTGGTTTATTCTAAGCCTTCAGTCGTGATACTCAACTTGCAAGCTGCTTAGCCCACTTTGCTAGACTTGGCACACGTTTCTAGGCTATCTCAAGATAGGATGGTGCCTTGAAATGTTCAACCAATGAAGAAACAAAGCAGCAAAGTTGGTCTCTTACACGTGATTGGCTAGCCGTAAAGGGAGAGTTGATTTTCGGCTAACCAATGGGAATTCAGCAAGCAAATCAGCATGTTTAAGCTTTGATTATGAGTAAATGATTGTATAATAAGTATTAGTATTGTTTTGCTTCATGTTTAGAATGGATTAGATTAGTTTAAGCAAGCATGTACTTAGTTAGCATGAAATTAGTTTGTATTAACTCTTAATACCTTTCCTAACTAGTAAGAAAGGTAGTGGTGTGTGTGCTTGCTAGCTTAGCTCTATTTAAAGAGCTAGCACGCCCCTTTGTATTCAACAACCATATTTGAATCAAAGAAAAGTTGAGAGCATTGTGCTTTCGTGCTTAGGCACACCCCCAAATACTAAACTTGCTTATCCTTAACTGGGCCGGTTAAGGTGGTGTTCAAGTGAAGTCTTAAACTTGATTAAGTGGTGATATCTATATCTTAATCATAGTTTAAGGGCCCTAAACTTGAGTTTGGTGGTGTTTCTGTATCCATTTTTCAAGTTTAGTTCTATCCAATTTGGTGTTTTATCTCAAGTGTTCAAAGAGAGTTAAAGCGAGTTTGCTAGCTTAATTTTGAGTTAGTAAATCTTAACTTTGATTCTTCTTTCCATTCCACACATCCATAACCTTTCTTACATCCATTTCCATGCTTGACCAAGGCTAAAGGTATCCCTTTTGGTATAGCTTGCAACCCAAACACTAAGCTCATCTCAAACCGTGTAACATCACTAAGCTTGACGAACATGGCAGCAAGTTGGCACGGCCATACCGTGCCTATAGGCACGACCGTGCCTCCCTTGAACGTCCCCTTTTTGTGTTGATTTCACTTGCTAGCTTCGTGTACTTGGTAGCTTGCTACTTGGTTCCTTCCATCCCTTGAGACATCCATCAAATTCTCTTTGTTTTCTCATTCAGAATCACTTGATTCTAAACTCCATTTCTCCCTCACATGTTTGTTGCCTCACAACCAACATATTATGTGCCCATTTCCCTTAGTTTCCCTTGATTGTGTCTTCCCTTGGTTGATAAGTTGTCTCTCTTAAATTAAGTCCTAGCTTAGACCCTTGGCAGATACATCAGTAAGACACTTAAGAGTGTCTTGCAGCAAGACATACATCATTACTCCTACAATAGCATGTAGTTGTTAGTTCGTTAAGGCCATTTTAGATTGAATTTTATCTTTTTAAATTTCTGACATTTTCGTAGTGGGATGACTAATCCTGATGTTGAGAATATCATACTGTCGTCTATTAACATTTTTAATGTATCTTTTTTTTTTTTGGTTATTTGCTCAGTTCAAAATGTCTCACTTCTTGTGGATAACATGAGATAATGTCCATTCGGTCCACTCCCCCCCGGGTCCTGCAATTCTCAGTTGGATCTCGTTTAGCCAATGCAAATTGTGGCTTGGATTCATTTCATATTTTTGAAAGATTCTCATTTTCAGTTTGTGTAATTTGACCCGGTCTGGTCTAAGTTTGAGAATATAATACCCCTCTATATTAGAGTTAAAAAAAGCTGATTCGACCCGATTACTAACCCAGGACCGACAAGAAATTAAAAGAGCATGGGTATAAATTTTTGATCCGTTTAATTAAATGGGTTGACACGTTCAACCCGTTTAATTAAACGGGTTAGGTTCAAGTCGACATTCTCGACATGAAAAAGTACGTATTTAATCCGTTTAATTAAATGAGTTAAACAAGTAAACTCGTTTTTTCATTTGTCATTTATCCATTTACTTTTTATTAGATAATTATGAATATAAAATTTTTTAAAAATTGTGAATTATGACGAATCAGGGGAATTTTAAAGAATAATTATTTAATGTGATATATAAACTTAATTTTTAACACTATAATTACGTGTTAGTTAAAAATATTAAATGCATAAATAGTTAATTATGCGACTGAACTTGACCTGTTTATCTTAAACCAGTTAAGTTGGTCAATCCGTTTAAAAATTAAATGGGTACAGGTCAAAGTTTTTCAACCCGTTTAATAAACGAGTTAGGTTCGGATTGAGAGAATCTCAACCTATTTAAGTTCACTACGAACACGAACCCGATTCAATTACGACCTATTATCTAGCTCTACTCTATATAACATTCAATATTATTTGCTTTCCCCGTAAACCCCCCCCCCCCCCCCAAAAAAAAACCTTAATATTAATTACTAATTTACTATGTAGTGTAGTCGTTTATTGGGCTGGGGGTATTGAAAACCTCGTCAACAAGCGAAGCGGTCGTGTTGCCATTGGACCATTTCTTGCAAGAGCTTTTAACTGGGCCGAGGGAAAGAGAGATGGTCTTCCGTTTTATGGGCCTAAGGCTCAGGGGTTCATACAATGAGGTGACCTTATCACCCTCACTCTTGCAGCCTCCTCTCCACCAACTCCCCTCTTTTGAGGAGATCTACAAAATTCAGAACGGTTAACTTTTAAGTACCTTGAGATTTTATAAATTAATTTTTATGATCCTAATATTTTTGAATTTATTTTTAAGTACCCTTACTTATGAATTCATCACTATCAAGTCATGAAATTATAAAAATACTCTTACTCTCTTTTTTGTTTTTTTTTTCTTTTAAAGCAAAAACTCTAAAAACTATCTTTCCGCTATTGCATAGTTTATTTGCGGGGTTGTGGGTACTTAAAAGAGAGGAGTTGAGGTTTTCTTAAAAGAAAGAAAAAAATAAAAAGAACAATAATAAACCTATTTTCGTAATTTCAGGACTGAATAGTAAGGAATTTATAAGTGATGAAACTTAAAAATGAACTTAAAAATATCGAGGTCATAAAAATTAATGCATCAAATCTCGGAGTACCTAAAAGTCAACAGTTCACAGAATTCATGTTAAATTCGTGTTGAGTTTATTTAAGGTTATATGGAACTTAAATTTGTTATTATTAGTTTTGCCAAATAATTTTACTATGAGAAAAAGTCAAAGTTTATATTATATTCTTAGGCATACACACTTTCGCACTCTCCTAAGTCAATTTAGTGCTTATATATTAAAAATCATCCATATGACAAATATATGTGATAAATTCTTATTTGATCCTAAAAGTATGTGATCTCACTTGCCACATAAATATTTTTTTCTTAGGTGGGTTTATTATATAAACTAGTTTAATTTACTTTTATTGATGTGGCTTTTGAAAACACATTCTCCAAAGAGTGTACCAGAAGCACTGGTGTTAGCCATAAAATTTAATGCTAAATTACATTCAAATTTAAGTTAAGACTTAGTTATCTTAATCTAAAGGCATATTAGATTTGAATTTTGGATATTTTGAATTATATATTCAAACACCCACTAGTTTTATCTACCCTTGGAATCGTAAGAGGCCAAACAAGCAACTTTTGGATATTCTTGTTGCTCATCATGGTAAGGATAGGATTGACCATTGTGGTGAAAATAGTTGTGGCGACTTTGTTGATAATTAGTTAAAAAAATCTCACCTAATAGTTTACAATATTAAATCATTGTATGCCTCAAAATTTTCAAAAAGAGTTGTCATTAAATCAAAAGTTTGCTTTTAGATGCGGTTTGCTTTATTTACAACCTGATTACTCTAGTCTAGGCACTTGATTATTACTTTTTTTTGTCAAATTTGATTTATTTGGAAATATTTTTCAAATAAGAGCTTTTCGTTTAGAAAAAAATTATAGAAAATAGGAGTAGTAATTTGATAAGTAGCAATATTTTTTCAAAATGCAACTTATCATTAACAAAATGACTATTTTTTTGGTCTTTAAAGTCCTACACATGTAAAAATTAGATCTAATAGATCTCGAAATACGAACAAATCTTTGAAATTTTCTTGCAATTCAACACACAATGTCTATTAGACATCAGTATATTTTTACTAATGGCCGCTTGGAAAAATAAAGCCTTATGAATTTTTACTTCGAAAAATTTATCATTGAAATTGTCGTTATATACAAACACATATTTGTGTATATTAATAATTTGCGTGTAGAATTGGTCAAAAGCTACCAGCAATAGCATGGCGGCCCACAGAAATGATCCCTCTCTGGGTGGTCAATTCTACAATTTGTGCTACCCAGTGAGAATAAGTAGTACTCTTGTGATTGGATTCGCTCTCTGCAGCAGTGGTTGAGCAAATTGACTGCCAACCGCTTCTCTTTTCCTCCCAAACCCAAGAAAAAAAGAAAAGAAAAAACTTTGTAAGTAACGAGATCTAATCCCACCTATTATTTGATTTGATCTCGTATAAAGCTTCCATCTTTATGCTAATTTCTGATTGATTATAGTAATTGAACATCTGGGTTTGTGTTTGTTGGTTGTAATTTTTCTTTTTCTTATCTGTCTGTTCAAATTCTCAGTAGCAGACGAAAGAAAGACTGAAATGGCGCCCGATAAAAGGGTTTATCATTTTGACGAAGTGTCAAAGCACTCAAGCTCCAAGGATTGCTGGCTCATCATTTCTGGGAAGGTCAGATCTTGTTTCCAAATTTGCCCCTCCCCATTTGATAATCTGTTAGCTGCCCTGACTGATTGGTATCGTATGCTTCAAATCATCCTTCCTGCTTGTTTTTTTTCCCCTTTCTTTTGTGGTTTTTGTGGGGTGGGGGGCTAACCATCTGAATTTATGTCTGATACGATGTTTAACTTTATGTCATTCTGAAAACATTGATGAATGTAAATTGTTAGAAAGTGGTTATGGTACCTTTGCCTACTGTCAGTCTTGTTGAGTGACTGACAAACTACTAGAAGAGTTGGGCCGTGGACCTTAAGCATTAAGAATAATGATGATGACTTGTTTGGGATTCTTAGTTGTTTATTTGTTACGTGGGTGATTTGGCAATGTGGGTGGTTTGGGAGTAGTAGTTAGTGAGTCGGTAGTCAGTAGTTTTTGAATGTCTAACGGAACTAGTCTGTCTGCAGTTCAGCCATTTAGATATGATGCATGACACTGCCCCACACCCTGTCTAGGAAGGGCTCTCGGGCCATGGATTCGGAATTGAATTTTTTTTGTTTTATTTTGTTCGTGCTTGCTTACTGCCTGTAGGTTTCTTTTCACACAGAAGGGCTGATAAGCTAATTTTTGTTGGGTCTCATGTGGCTATAGTTTGAGGGTTTAGTTTAACGAAAACCTGTTGCTGAAAATAAAACTGCTCATTATGAAACAATTAAATCCATTTGCTGCCCCATAGCAGGAGGAAATGAGCATATTGTCTGTGAGGAAATAAAACAAGTTGTGTGAAGCTAAGTGATACTTTACTTGCAACTCTTTCATTCCATTCAAGATACCCCATGTTAGAGTTGGACGCCTAGTGCCATGTGGGACTTGGGCAATTTGAATAATGGATGAACCTCCTGAGAATAGCGTCATTCAGCCTTCACAATGTGCATGCCTATCTAATCCCAACCAAAACAACATATCTTTTAAGTTGTGGATTAATATCATGCATGTTGTGCAGTGTAAATATGATATTCGGATCTAGATTGCATATCGACTCTACCATGTCTTGAATGCTCGTTAGTTGCTACAATCATGGTTGGAAAAGAACTGATATAACGTTTGGTTAGATGTAATGTAATGACAATGTAATGCAATCAGCTTTGCAATGTAATCATGATTACTTAGTTTGTGGTAATTATAGTTACAAAATAATTCTTTTATTACAACATTCTCATACAACCAAACAAGATAATGAAAACACAATTACAAACTTGATTGCATTACCAGGTTAATTACATCTAACCAAACATTACATGAGATGCAGTCGAACAAGTATGCATGGATGTTTAATGAAATCTATCTTGGTTGTCTGTTGTGTACCTTGTGATATTCTCAGTTTCCAGCAGTAGTAGAGCAGCAATGTGGATGTTGTACACCGCTTGGTAACCTAAAGTGAACGAAACATACTTTGTCTGCCTGTTTTACTCTTTCCTGTCCATCTTCTTGCATAAACCTGAAATGCTCATCCCACTTTGCCATTTTGCTGTGCCTTGACTTTGGAGTGCTCTTTGATGCATCTGCAGTTTGCACTGTTCTCTCTTCGTTTTTCTCTCGTGCTCTGTCTCTTTCGAGAGTACTTAGTTGCCTATACACTAGACACCTGTATACTCAACCGTTAACATTCATTCTCCACAAATTGATCATGCTCTTAGCTGCTAATTAAAATTAGTCCTGCCTTGCGCTCTACACTTTCTTTTCATGTGCAGCATTATTAGCTTTATTCAAAATATGCTTAACTACTCTCTGAACTACTCTTCCTTAACATTTTGTGAGTCTTTAACAAACAACCTCCTCACTTCTTGAGATTAGGGCTGCATACATCTAGCCATCTAGGCTCTGTTTGCCGGGTGACTAAACATACGTACCAGATGATTGTTGTTTTACGCTCTTAAGTAGTATTGGTCTTTTCAGGTCTATGATGTAACTCCTTTCATGGAAGATCATCCTGGAGGTGATGAAGTTCTTCTATCTGCAACTGGTGTGTGCCGAAATTTACTCTTTCTCGCATATTCTTTGTGATAAGCATCTTACATGACTTGGTGCCTGAAATACCAACTTTTATGGTGTTACAGGAAAAGATGCGACAAATGATTTTGAAGATGTGGGGCACAGCGATTCTGCCAGAGAGATGATGGGCAAGTACTACATAGGAGAGGTAGATGTATCGACTGTCCCAAAAAAGCGTGCCTACGTTCCACCCCAGCAAGCACATTACAATTCTGATAAGACGGCAGAGTTTATAATTAAGATCTTGCAGTTTCTTGTACCCCTTCTCATATTGGGTTTGGCTTTTGTGGTGCGGCACTACACCAAGAAGGATTAGAGAATTTATCTGTCGACTTCTATTCTAGGCATCTGTTGTGGTCAATTACCCTTATTCATTGCCTTGGTGTGTCCCAAAGAAACGTGCTCTAGCATTTTATCATCCCATATTGCCATTGTTCACATTATCCATTCAAAGGCTACTGTTGTGTTTTGTTCATTTTGAGCGAATTGCATGTTCAACCTTGGTGCTAATTGCTAAAGAGTTTCGATGTTGTTGTGTGTTTAGTTTCTGGTGACAGTGATCAATAACCCATTGTTTTCTGCATTGAAAATCTGTAGTAAATCCAGTTTCCCCTGGAGCATATCTTGGTGCCTAATCTTGTACGCAATGCTACCTGTCTCAGGACAACTACTGTGCTTAAGGGTGAGAATGCAGCATGCAAACAGAACAAGAAACCTGAACCCAGATCGAGGCTGGAGAAAGTAGTTCTTTTTTCCCCCAGTTATTGATAAGCCAATAGGCTAGATGCTGCAAACACGTCACTCTAAAAATAATAAACACCATGATCCACATCTAAAAACCTGTCCTTCATTGAAATTATTTAAAATAGCTATGAAAAGTTTCAACTCGAACCTTGCACATCATTAGATCTATAAATACAACTAAAACTCATAGTAGACTTTACCAACATGAGCTCAAAATGCATAAAACTTCAGTCCGAGCAAGCAAGAGTCCTAGATCCAAACATGGCAGATCCAGGGCCATCAGTGTGTTGGTGAGTTTAGATTTTCCTATAGTCCATGTAGCCAAGCTCACCAAGTCAAGAAACTGCAACACCTGCATAAGACTACAATGGCTAACAGACAGATGTAGAAAAAGATCTACTCGCAAAATTGTTACAAATGGCATTAGCAGATCCTGGCAAAGTGCCACCTGCCAGCCAAACTCCGGCATAACTTGAGACAAAATCAACGATGAAGACATATCTCATTATCATGGACCATGGTAAATCGCCAAAACGAAATGTACAAGATTCCTCGTAATTTATTTTCTTTTTTCAAATTATGATTTGACAATATCAGCAGGCTTAGAGCCTTAAAACAGGCTGAAATAAATAATTGGCTTAAGCAGAAGCAATAACAATATCCATAACAGCAAACGCAAGATACAACTCTCCCAGTGCTTGGAATCCTTCTCTCCCCCAAACCAGACTTCCCAAACAGAACTCAAACCTCAGGCTTCCACTTGATGGTGTCCCATTACAGAAACAGTGAACATACGGCCATATCTTCAGACTTGAGAGTGCAGCAAGTATACTCAATGTCGCGGAGGGATCTACCAAGTTGGGCTGACCAACTCGCAATGATCGAAACACAAGGCCCTCAAAATGCTGGTTTAAGTAATTCGCATACCAAGACAAGAAAAGATCCCTTCCAGAAAATCAAATATTTGAACTAGAACACAGCACAAAATCGGGAGGGTGACTTACCCAAGCATCGACTCATCAGAAGTGTGTATCAATCTTGTCATGGAGCCTCATCACCAAGTAATGTGCATCATCCAATAGTTTCCAGACATCAAGCTGCCCAGCCATGCTATTGCATTCCCTCAGTATCTCATCCATGCTACTATATTTCTCTATTATTAGTTTCCTCCTCTGGAGCACGGAAGCGGCAATGGCATACAACAGGAGATCTTCCGTCGGTGGGGCCGGTTGTTTTAGTTTCCTCCATGCAGCCTTGGCAATCCCAGCCCTAAGTGCAGCCTGATCAGCCCACATTACCTCCCAGAGGCAGAGAATCTGCTCAAACCTTAGTTCCCTCCTGAACAGGACAACCACCATCCTGTACACGAAGAAACAATCCTCAGCCTGAAGCTTTACCAAATGCCTGTAAAGTTGAGCGTCCTTGTGTTTTATAATTTTGGACACAATATTTAGCTGCCGCCGGATTCCCACCTCATCAAGTCTGAAATTGTGACGAGCTTTCTTCATGAAACCAATAAAACACCAGAAAGCCATATAATCCTCCTCTATCACTGAGATTATGGGAGAAAGAAGATCACTCATTCCTTGACAGTAACCTATCTCAGAGTCATAGACAGCATAGGCTTCAAGTATCGCTATCAATCGAGCAGCATGGTAAATCCTGCATGGTTCAAGATGTTCATAATCTTTGAGGCCAACGGCTTCAGCAGAAAGATGTGCCCTCTTCACCGACACCGCAGCCTGAGAAGGCGAGTAAGGAACCCATTCTGCATTTGCCCGGACAGCATCAAGGCGAATGATACGCTGCCAAGTAGCAAAATCTTCAGAGCGGCAGACACGAGACTGCGTACTTGTCTTGGGAGGGGAATTGCACTTCTCTTCTGCCAAATCTGGGACGTTTTCTTGTTCATGTAAAGCAGAAGTTTCATCAAAGCGATCACCCTCAGATGACTCAGAATCAGCGGAATCAGTGTCGATTACGGAAGGAGCTGAATTTGTGATGCATTGACAGCTACTAGTCTTATCCAAAAGCATACTTGCATTATTTTCCGAGTATTCACAATCTGTACTTCCTCTCTCGCTAGAGAGGGACTCTAGAGCACTAACCACATCTTCAGAGGCAGGTGAACCGGGCTCGGTAAAGGAGCTGTTACTATTCCCAGGATCACAAGTTCTCCCAGATTCCTTCTGTTTCATCATATTCACATTAACTTGTTTAAGTAGCCGTCGGCATTGTTTCCGGAGTTTCTCATACTCCTTTCTGAAAGCAAAGACAACAGAATTAAGCATATGACACCAAAATGTCTATATTGAATTTAGTTCATTCCATATGCCCAACAAAAAAAAAAAACTTTATACACCTTCATTTTACCTCTTCTTATTCCTGACAACATCCCTTTGTTCTTTGGAGCTGTTGAAATCATAGCTGTCACGTAACAGAAATAAAGTCAGCAAAATGGTCCTTGGAAATAACCCATCAATTCCACAAAGCACGCACAAACCCTTGCTAAGGTGGGACTCTTAGGGTATGAAATTGAATATGGATTTGAATGCATAACAAGCATGAAGTACAGTTGATCAACAATGCCGAATTCAAGTACACAAATATCAGAACTTGCGAACGCCTCAAAGAACCCCCCCCCCCAAACCAAAAAAAACAACAGAATGTTCGGTGCCACAAATATATTCCATCCAACAGCAAGGAAAGAGTAGCTTGTTGGTTTAGGAATGCTCATGTAAGGGAGTTTCAATTTATAACCCCCCCCCCCCCGGGGGGGGGGAAGTAGAGAGAAGTAGGCAACAAAGAGAAGAATATCAACTTGGTCCAACAACTTATTTTTAGCAAGAGAAGACTGTTTCTACATAGAGTATGAAAAACAAATATTAAAGTTATCCTCGCCCCATAGATACCTATCGAAGAACGCCAGAAGGCCCATAATGTATGATCCAGTTACTTGGATGCAGCTTCTATGAAAGCTAGACAGATGCTCAAGTGACAACAAAAAAGACAGTATAGTCCAACCAACAGGAAAGGAAGTATAGCGACTTCATGTCAAGTCAGAGGCATTTTTCTTCCATCTCCCTGAAAGAGTATCCGAGTGAAGAGAGATCCAGAAATTGTAATATCTTTCAATCTTTATTTTCTTTTCTGTCAAGGAGCAAAGGAAGGGGGGCTAACAGGAGTGCGCAGGTTTCGAGCAATTAAAATGAGTATTATACCTGGCATTCTACATCCTCAAAGAAAGGATAATGAGAAGAGAATGAATCGTTCAAGAAGTTTCAAAATCTCCCTACTGCAAATTATTGCAAGTCAAGTTTGACCATCAAAACCTCCGGATAATGGACACTTTCAAAGGCTCAAGAGGCTTCCAAATGAGCCTCCAGGAGAATCCAGAATCTGAAATTGGACGAGTTGGGTGCACTTGAGAACAGAGTTTGGAAAGCTGAAAAGAGAGGATCTGATGAAAATTTCCCTCGCACAGTCTACTCTCCATCTAACCTTGTCAGGAAGAGAGTCTCACAAATAGAACGATCAAGCTTTTCGAAGAAACTAACAAGGTAATTATCGTCCACAAATGCATTGTGGGACAAAAATAGAAGATGAAATGTATGGTCAGAGGCCCACCCACAATATTCAGAGATGGATGCATCTTTGCCCTCCAAGAGCAAAAATGATGAGAAAAGATCTCTCAAGTCTCACAATCCCAAGTAACAATGCTATAAATAGATAGAAAAGCCTCATATCAACATTTGTACATCTAGTATCTCGTTTTTTATAGTAAATGAGCATTAAAATCCCAGTTCACATAAATATTAAAACAGAAAAGCAACAAATTAAAAAGTTTGATGAGATCATGCTCCTGGGGGGGGGGGGGGGCTCCAGAAGCTCACTTATTGGCTACCCTAGATCTAACATTGGAATCAAGGTTTAGATTAATTTGAATATTCAGCTTAGGGTGCACCTTGAAGCAAATTCATGCAATTGTTCTAGTGAGGTATTTGTCTGAAATTGCAACAATGATCTTCGGTGTGCATCACTTTGAATTAAGTTTAGATATCTGAAGGCTCTTGTTGAACATATCAATTAGGTGTTGGAGCTCTGTGCAGGTTGATATGTACGGAGGCAGACCTCATCGCACCACATCTTCTATTGCAAGGTGATGAAGTCAAAGCATCACACCTCAACGAGGCAAACCTAAAACTAAGCTCTTGAAACCCACAAAATAAAAGCTATTTATGGTTTTCAAGACTTTTAAAAACAAATGCTCTTATCATAAAAAGACTTGCAAAAAACATCCACGTTCAGCACTGACTCTGTGCTCCTTCACATTAGAATATCTAGGATAAATTTATTTAGTTTTGGGCATATTGTCTTCCCCCATAATGATTTGGGGCATGTTAAATTAAACTCAAGCTTTATGATCTACAAAATGGTGCCATTGAATTATTATAATCATTGAAATTGTCTGGAAGGGCATCTAAAACATCGCAATCAGTTCTGGAGGTAAAGTCAACAAAAACTCTAGTCTACGGTCTACCCTTAAAATGATGGCTATCAAACGACTGAGTGATCCTATTGGACCTTTCAATATCCTATGACATGCATATCAATTCTGGAGCATCAAGAAGATATTTGCTGCCACCATGATGCCAACGTCTGGGGCATCCTGAATCATGGTTCACACTCTGTATTATAGTGCTAATGATACATTTATGCACACTGAAATTTATTACAGAAACAATTTGATGTCTTAAGAGAGGTTTTTGAGGTAATAGCGCCCAGAGTCTCATGGGAACCCTAAAATGGAGGCTACTATACGCAATGTTTGGGAACTAATAACTATTTGTCTTGCTTAAAGCATCCTATGACATTTTGGGATCTTTCTTGATGATGAAGAGGATATTATAAGCACCATAACACCTTTTTTGAAGGGAGTCTAAAACCACACTTCAAAATCAATAAGAAAATGCCAATGTGACCATGAACATCCTAAGAGGTTTCAAATTTAGAGTGAATAAAGCTCAATATTTGGATCCACAAAATGAAAGAAATTGTACACAGTTTTTAGAATTTTTCAGAAGTTTCAGGAAATTGTCAATTTTCTTCTCACTCCTTGAAAACTTTGTGGATTTTCTACACCAATCAAGATAGCTTCAAGTGTATGATAAACAGGATATTACTCACCTATGGTATGAAATTTTAGTTCATTCTAGATAATTTAGAAGCCATTGTAAGCAGCCACAGTGCCCATCTTCATGGTATTCTAGAACCAAATTTCAAAATTGATGAGTTCACTGAAATTATTTGGGGATAATTAGAATGTGCTAAGAAAGTTTATAGGGGTAGAGTGGTTGACTCCTCTTAAGACTTTGCAAAAATAAAGTTGTTATACACGGTTTTGGGATCTAGGAGAACATGATTAAAAGTTCTCAGATAATGTGATGTAGAACACTCTAAGAACAATTCCTACAAAGAGGAACAATTGGTGTAGAATGCTCTAAGAGCAATTCCCACACCAAGAAAATTCACACAAGAACTTTCACTTAAATTCATTATTCATAATCTACCTTCTTCAATTACATAAAAGTGTTTATATAACCAAGAGGCTAACTAGTATTAGGAAACCTAAATAATAAGATATAAACCAGAAAAAGATAAAAATATATAACCTAATATTATCCTAATAGATTAGGAAACTAAATCTTAATAAAATATCACTAAATATTCTTATTTTGGGTGTCCAAAAATATGCTTAAAAATAACCTATGAAAATAATTAAAAAAATACACAAGATCTCTAATATCAACATAGTCTAATTTTCTAAATCTTTTTATCCATTATTTACTCTTATCCTGTATCATTCTCCCTTGGTTGGAAAAAAACTCATCCTCGAGTTTTTTCCAGGGATATAATGAAGAAAATCAAGCAAGATACCACCTTTACTTCGTCACACATATGATAAAACTGCAATTTGTAAAACTTCTCCGAAAAAGTAGGAATTCAATTACCGGATGTAGCTTCTTACCTACTAGAAGTTCCTTAGGGATAAGCAAATCAAAGTTCCTACCTTCTAGCCTTGACAACTCCACACACTCAAGTTCTGGGTACGAAAACCGAAAATCCCCATAATTAGGCAATGACTTGCATTCAGATGTGGCCTTTTGACATCCCTTATGTGTGGAATCACATTTAAATTCAGCACATTCCACAAATTCTAATAGGGAATGGTCACTTTGAACTTCTTTACTTTCCTTCTCCTTGATATGCATAATTTCTTCTATAGATGAAATAATTTGTTGAAGCGGGATCCAAGATGCACATATCCAATACCCTTTGACTAATAACTTGAGCAGTAGAGGAAATGTTACTATCCATAGATTTATACTAAGAGAGTATGGAAACAAGAAATTCGATCGAAAGGTCATCTACTTTAGTCAGTAGAAAGATGAGGATGGACTCTATATATGCAAGCAAGCATCATAGGAGAATTTTCACCTTTAGTGGATGCTAAAAGATGGTGAAAAATGTCCAGGACAAAAGCATCACATTCAAGATCTAACCGCACCGCATAAAAGTTGACTATGGTCATTGACTCAAGTATACAAAGTCTCTTACGATATGATATGTCAGCACTGTCAGATAGGGCTTCAAAAGATGACACAATGACTCCGAAGGCTTTCTTCATTAGCCCATCTTCAAAAGAGGAATTCTTTGTTGTAATACGAATGAGCTCAGAGGGGCATAAAGCAAGAGAAATTTGCACATCAAGATCTACTTGATTTGTAAGCACTTCTCAGATCAAAGTTCCCTTTATAGGCACTAGCGCATCTTGTATGATTTTTGAAGGATTCTGGTATACCTGAGACAGAAGACCCCCAACTTTATCCAACAACTCGATAAGACCTTTTGGATATGATGGGATAGTTAGCAATTAAGTTCCAACTTGTAAAAGTTGACTTGGAGGTTCTCGCTCCAACAACCATGTCGGTTTGAGTATCACCATGGCAATAAATCAGCAAGGCATAGAACCTGAAAACCTTCCACAGCAGCAAGCAAAACTAAACATGACCATGATAAGGTGCTGACAAGCTGACGGTATTCAATTGGTGGCAGCGAACGTCAAGTAGCCCCACAGTAAAGTAATCCTACAGTAGGCAGCAATGTTGTGTTTTTGCTGGTGGAACAGCAACATGGGATCAACAACACCCCTGTGTTTTTGCTGGTGGAACAGCTGCACAGGATCAGCAACACCCCTCTGGGCAGCAACTTACAGTGGCAATCGTCGAATAGTCGCTGCAAAACACCACGCTCAGGGCCTGCAACTGGGAGTCGGGCTTGCGAAGGCGCTTTCCGACGAGAGGAGGGGCCGAAGGTGACAGTACAGAATGGACAAGGGGTTTTCAGCCCTCTCTGTCGTTGACCGAAGTAAGCAAGGCTGACAATTTGCAAGCAATTCGCGATTTTACAGTTTGTGGTTTGCGGGTTTGGGGCCAAACAATTGAAGCGCGAATTACCGCAATTGTTTGGGGGTTTTGGAAGAAATTTAGTGGGAAATTGAGCAGGGTTTTTTTTTTAGCGTGAAAAGGAAAGGGGAAATGAAAACACAAAGGCACAACAAGGATCTCAAGCTCTAATACCAAATTGATGTAGAACGCTCTAAGAACAATTCTTACGAAGAGAAACAATTGATGTAGGACGCTCTAAGAGCAATTTCCGCACAAAGAAAATTCACACAAGAACTTTCACTTAAATTCAATATTTCTCATTCACAATCGGCCATATTCAATTACATAAATAGGTTTATATAATCAAGAGGCTAACTAGTATTAGGAAACCTAAATAATGAGATATAAACTATAAAAGAATAAAAATATATAACCTAATATTATCCTAATAGATTAAGAAACTAGATCTTAATAAAATATTACTAAATATCCTTATTTTGGCTATCCTAAAATATGCTTAAATATAACCCACGAAAATAATAAAAAACTACAAAAGATCTCCAATATCAAAATATTCTAATTTACTAAATCTTTTTACTCATTCTTTACTCTTATCCTGCACCATAATTGTATGTGCACTTACCATTCAAAACATTTTTAGGGTATGTAATGCCCATTCTAGACCATTTAGGATTGTGTTAATGGCTATTTTAGGGTTTCTCACATTCCTAAATCTAAAAATACAGTGCTAGTGAAATAACTACCATCATTGAAAACATTTCAAAGCGAGATTCAGAAATGTTCTCATACGCTCATACATATTATGAATGCACATTGTCACAACCTTCCAGCAGCCCCCAAACCAAACCCAATTATACACAGCTTTCAATATTGGAAAACATCTGAAATGTTGTGAAATCAACGTTCTTAAATGTTCTGATGTATCCTCAGTCAGACTAAACAGGTTAATTTTTCTGATGTATCCTTTGTCAGACTAAACAGGTAAAAGGCTATTATATCAACTAAGGCTAGTGTGTCAACTAAATGGCTGCTGGCACTTTAGAATCTAAAATCACACGCCAGAATCTAATCAACGGCTTAATGAAGGGTTGATGGCACAGTGTTAATTTATATTATCTTCATAAGAAGTTTTAAATTCACCAATTGAAACCCCTCAAGACCCACAAGATGAAGTCTGTTGCACATGATTTCCATTATTGTGATTCTTGGAATGCTTGAGAAGGTTCTAAGTAGCAACTATATGCTCCTCCAAAGCCCTCCAAATGTTTTCCAAGTCTTAGGAGCATCCTATGCACCTTAGATTGCATTATATACTATGTGGCACCTTGACCATAGTATTCATTTAATTAAGTTTTAGAATCATGCCTCAAAAACCTATGATATGGTGCTAATAAAGCCATAGCGTGCATTCAAATTATTTTAAGGATGTTTAGATCTAACTAAAAGGTTTTGAAGGTAGAGTAGACTAGATCCTTTCTAGATATTCAGGACAGAGGCGGATTCAAAAAATTTAGATAGAAGTATATACCTTCAAATTTTTTCAACTTTGACTAGTGTCAAAAGACTACAAGGTGGTCATTTAAAATTTTAAGTATTTATAAGCATATATAAACATAAAAATTCAACTGGGAACAACAGTAGAATGCAGCCTATTTACAACATGCATCTACCTTTACCAAAAAAGGCAAGCTATGATATACAATTATTAGGACTTGGAAAAAAAGGTCCTCATAATTGTTAAACGGTGCCGATTTACTCCTTTGACCCCTCAAAATACTTAAAATATCTGAAGACTGCTTTAGACAGTTGTAAGTGCATTATCTACCAACACAATGCTGTCAATAGGTGTTTTTAAATCATGCTTCAAAACCAAAATATGTTGCAAATGCAAGCCCCACACTCATCTAAATTTGTCAGGAAGATATTTAGAACATCTTAGCACATTTAGATGGTAGAACCATCGGAGCCTCCCAGGATCACCAAAATGAAGGCTGTCACAGAAGGATTTCACAATTCAGGACACGGATGGTCAGAATATGACTATTTTCTCCTTTTAACTGCAAAATGTTTCTGACACTTAATAGTGTATAGTATACAACTATAATACTCACTTCTTGGCATTGGGAATTATGTTTCGAAACCAATAGGATGTTTTTAATGAACACATTGTACACATAGGAATTCTTCAGGGAGCAATTTGGAAGATGGGACGTGATCAAAGGTTTCAGAGGCATAATGGTGATAGCCTCTTCGGACCCCAAAATGAAAGCTATTTCACAAGGTTTCAGCATTTCTTTTGAAAAATCCTTTGAGTGACTGGCAAAGGGAAACTACATTAATAAGCCAACAGAATAGGTGCAGCAAACTTACACGCCGAGGAGGAAAGGCCAAACCTCTGCTCTGATGCTTGGATCAATACCCTGGATCAGGGAGAGAGGGAACCCATCATTAGAAATTTCAAGCATACCAGGCAAACATGTAATCTAAAAACACGAAGGTAGGTAGGTAGCTTTAAATTACATGCTCGTACAATGATTTCATGTTTCATCACATTAGCTCCAAATTAACCATAAACTTCTTTTATCAGGCATCAGGAATATAAAAGACATAACGTAAGTAAAATCAACAAACTCCTTTTCAATAAGCATTGATGCGATCATACATCTCAGTATCTCACAAACACGCTAACTACAACCCAAAAATAGGCTATCAACAAATATATTTTGCAGGAAATAAGGGAGAGACAGCTATCAATATGAGAAATAAGCTATTCACTAGGTACGAACAATTAACGATCACAAGACAGAGGTCACAAATCCAAGGGTTACTCAGAACAAAAGGGTATAAAGGGTCCCACACAAGACGACAAATCACTTGAGAGGAAGGGGGAAAAAATTGAAAGCTTGACCTATAAATTATGTCACCTGGTTCAAGTGCCAGTTATGTGGCACTAATGCATATATGGGCATGAATATGATGCACAGGAAAGCATTACATTTAAGCTTTAAAGTGCAACAGATGCATAAAGAGATAGAGAGTAGGAGAGAAATGTAGAGATTAAAAGGTATCATAACTCACTCCACTTCGAATTAGTTTCAGAAGCTTAATTCCACCATCAAGGAGCTTCCCATCAGGGTCAAATGCACTTCTCCACTGCTGTGGGGTGAGGGCATTCTTCCTTCTCTTGCTAGACCATGGTGACTTAAGATGACCACTGCAAGGAAGAAATGGATTCCCAGTGAAATCACCAACTTTGATCACTATCCCAGAATCCAACAGATAATATTATATACACAACTCAGTGTGATAACAAAGAACATATTAAAATCGTAATGGCACAATATTGCCATTCCAAATCAACACAAATGCTGAAACCCATACGGGTGAAGATTCTATATTTGCAAACGCATGCAAATAGAGCATGATACAACACTCCCAATTATACTACTAGAGGTACCAAAATTTCGTGGCACATAGTCTCCCCTGACTCTGGACTAGCCAGGCACTGAGTTCTAATTATATGTTTCATTTCTTCTTTGAATTCAGCAATGTTGAATTAAATGCCTTGTTTGAGCCATCCCCGCCATGTTATCACCTTTCCCATTAGAACAGAAAGGGTAAACTTGTAATCAGGATGTCTGGCAATGAAGAACAAGCTCATGCATACATTGACCAAACATAGGATCAAACTGTAAAATGCTAAATTCACAATGTTGACTGACAAGACCTTTGTCTATCATGGGACCCTGGAAATAGTTTTGACCTCATAACAGTTAATTTGGCATATCTTCAAGCTTAGAAACTTCCTTCTTGTATTCACTTCATCAGCAATTGTAAGGTGCTTCTCTTTAGTTCCGCAGCCCCAACAAAATCCAAATATTTCTCCCGTTCTCTACCACTTCCCAACTCAAAAAGGAAAAATAACTGCAAACTGCTTTGTTCAAACATTCTTAAGCAGAAACGACAAACATTCCCCACTGGCCCCACATAGATAATCTATAGAACGCTCTCCTGCTTTCTGTCCTAGGCCAATACTCATTATGAAAGTTAATCCATTGTCGACTCATTTGACACATCTTAAGGATGAACATAGTAGCCCATACAGCGACCTAAATACTGATTTCCCAAAAGTGTGATTTCCCTCAAAATATATTTACTAAGCAATGATAACGCAAAGAAGGCAACTTTTGAGCTCTAAAGCATAGCTAATAAGCTAAATAAAAGCAGAGAACTCGCTCATTGAAGAAGATGAAAGGTATGAGAGATCTGACGCAGGCAATTGCAACTGAAATGGAAGTTCAGAGGGATTGAGGAGACTAACCGACGGGGATAGGAAGGAGAAGAAGATGCCAATGAGGAGGAAGCAACAACCAAAAGAATCGACCGCAAATGAACCCACGACAACGATGCCAATGAGGACGATGATGATGGTGAGAATTTGTTCTTTTTATTTAGATTAGATGAGGATTTGGGTGTAGTATGGCTTCCGCTTAGAGCTTTCATCTATATTAATCAATATAAGAACTCTAGAAAACCCTAGAAAAATTCTACTTCTGACAGCAGTATTTTCACACAAACGAACAAGAAATTGAGGATCCGACTTGCATTCAGGCTTCAGCTACTGTTATCCCAATTGAATTTTCATTTCATGGGAGGATGAAAAAGGGGTTTACCTACGAGTGTAAACAATGGCGGCCACAAAAGCAAGACCAGCAACGGCAGTAATGGCTACAGCAACGGCAGTGCCGCCATGCTGGCCGCCGGCGCCACCACCGGAGAACAAAAACAGCCCAACGATGTTGCCGTAAACACCCGAAGATGGGACGCTGTTCAGCATTGCATGAGATCGAATCAAGGTAAATTTGGGGTTTTTCGCTAAGACAAAGATGAAGGTGGAGACACAATCAACATCAACTTCTCTCCCCACACCCCCACTCTGTCGATGAAGCTTTCTCTCTCTTCGGAACAGGGCTTTCCAGGTAGAGAGAGAGGCTTGGTGGATGGCGAGCAACAACGGCGGAGAGAGATCGAGAAAGATGACGAAGGCAGTGAAGTTGATCAGAGAAAACTTGAGATTCTGCCCTCCCTCTCTATGAATACAGATAGTTATCAGAGTCGTTAATTATCTCTTAAACCATACTGATTATGGAAAAAGTCCACTCATTAATTACTAATTCTCGTTTAAAAAAAAAGAAACTTTATTAGTAGACGGCCTCAAGTCTCAAAACAAAAACTTCCTTTTTCTTTTTTTTTCTTTTTTTTTTGGTCTTTGTGACTACAGCATTATTTTTAAGATTGAGTACCTGTTCTTTTCGCGGGTAAATTAGAGTAGGTAAAAGGGTGAAGTGAATTGAAGTTGGTTGAGGTGGATTAAGGTTGGTTGAAATTAATATTTTTTTTGAGGTGGGTTGAAGTGGGTTAAAGTTGGTATATTTTTTTGTGGTGGGTTGAAGTGTGTTAAAATAATGAGAATGTAACTATGAAAGGGTGGGTTGAAATTGGTTAAAGTGGGTTGAGGTAGGTTGAAGTTGGTTGAAATGGGTTAAGATTGTTTTATTATTTTTTTTCAGGTGGGTTGAAATTGGTTGAAATTAGTTGAATTTGGTAAATTCAAAAAACCTAGGAAAAGAACAAGGCCTAAGAGTAGTCCCCCCCCCCCCCCAAAAATTACAACTAGTCAATGTAAAGGCTTTTAGATCTTGTCTAATATTCGTTATCGAATTTTCTTAGAAACAAAATATTTGAATCCCCTCCCTCCTTCCAAAATTCATATAAAGGAGTTTTATTTATGTACGAATTACATATAATAAATGTAAAAATGACATAACTTAGATTCAAGAGAAAGGAAGACAAATATGTCCTCAATACTGATAACTCAAAATATGAAATATAAAATTTTACATACGCATTGATGTAAATACATGTACATAATTTGTTTATGCACATTTAAATGTTATCTTCTTTGTTGATCACGCTGGAATGCATTATTTGCTATGCTGAACGTATGCTCAATTCAAATGACCTCTCTTAATTTTCCTGCAAGAACTGTTTTATATAATATAATGGAGAAGCATGAGCAAAAAGTTAAGAGAAAGTACGTAAAATATCAATCTAGTCACACAGAAGGCAAATAACATTAGAAGATAGTTTGGTTACCTTCAATTTCGCATATCTCGACATGTTAATATTAAGATATTAAGGGTTCCTCTCTTCTTCTCTAACTATAATGAAAATGCAAGTTCCGGTTGTCTAATATTAATGGAGACGTTGGAATTACAAAAGACGGTTGACTCAGCGTAATAAATCCTCGAAAGTGAAAACAAAAAGGAAATCCTTTAAAGTATGGATTTGTTAAATATCTTGCGAGATTCACCTCTTCTGTTAAATTAAATGCCATAAACTCTATCTGCATCTTTGTGTTATGGTCCACCATGTAATAAGATGACAATTGTCCTCAGTTGTACTCGACTAAACTACAAATTGACCAGCTTAATTACAAAAATTGAGCTAATTAAGCCTTAATTTTTTAGTTTTTATTTTTTTTCAACGACTTCCCGCAAAATGAGAATGACAAGTACAATAAGCACTTGTAAGAAAGACCTACATAGTGTGGGAAAGAGATGTTATCGACAATTCTTTCGTTGCACAAAAAAATTGATAACTATTACATGATGATGGAACATTGTAAATAAACATGAAGATTGATTTTAATACTTTAACTCCTTAATCAAGCCTAAAATAGCTTTGACATATGTTAATACTTTCTACACACATCATGGAGAGAGCATATTTTAAATTAGTGTTATCTTTTATTACTTAGGAATCTGAGGTTATGAGAGGTGAGATGCTATGTTACTTTGCTTAAGATCCATCCCATAATACAAGTTTGATGAATTGAAATTTTGAAGATGCAATGACTAACAATAATATGAGTTTGTTTGAGGATTGATTTGAACAACAAAACACATATGGATAAAAGATAGTTTTCATAAGAGATGAAAACAAACCAAATTGGCTCACTAAACCCTCAAACTTGACTGCAATAGTTGTTAACCCGAGTCACACATGTGTATTTTCTTTTTCTTCAAAGACACAACCAAAAAAAAATGAAAAGGATTATTGCCAATTTTTTCTTTTTTTTTTAAAAAGAAAGATGGTAAGAAATTAAGAATGTTAGTTATGCCAACATTGCCTATTCGATCTCATACTAATGTTACAGCTACTTGATCAGACATAAACTTTGGAAGTTCGGACCAGAGAAATTAAGTTGAAAATAGCACCAGAAAAATATAGCCAAGTATGAATCACCGCCAAAGACCCGACCATCTTCGTGTTTCCTAGGATATAGTTATGGGGGTGCTTGGCAAACAGTTTTTTGAAGAGCTTTTTGGCTAAAATGGGTTTTTTGACCAAAATTAGCTGTTTGACAAAGTAAAAAAGCTAATCTGGGTGTTTGGTGAAAGAGTTTTTTAGAAGAACTTTTTGTGTCTAAAAAGCTAATTTGAAAAGGCTAATTCCATGAGTTTTTTGGGAGAGTTTTTTTGAAAAATTAGCTTTTTGTCTCACAACTTTATAAGAAACAACTAATTTTACCAAACAGTTTTTCAACAAATAGCTAATTCAAACAACTAATACAAATAGCTAACTCAAACAACTAACAGCTAATATAAATAGCTAATAGGTAGTAGTTGTTTGCCAAGCATGACCTATATCTGCTAATGAAGCTGAAAATGCAAGGCCAAGAAGTTGTTGAAGTGATCGTCTCTCTCTTTTGTGTGTGGCACTTCTTATGATGAGGGAAGAAGAAGTCAACCGTAACATTTGTGATTGTGATGCATCAATGGGATAAAGGCCATCCTTCTCTTTTTGATCATAGAGACTGAGAATTTTCATCGTCATGCATCAATTGAAGGCATGCAAGACAGATGCAACTGTGCAGGATGCCAGGAATGCAACCAGACTTTATTAGGCACACTCCGCTGTCTGCATCTACTTTCAAAAAACAACTTCCGGACAAATTTTAAGATGTAATTATACTGTTCCCTAATTTATGATTGTACATTTGTACTTCACTATTTTTCAGTGCAAGTACCTCTGCAATCGACAAAGAGTGGCTATGGAAACTTGCACATTCCTTTGATGTGAGAGCTTACGCAAAAATGCTTAGTTTGGCTTCTTCCTTGATCTTGAGCTAGATGGCGAACATCGGAATACAGAAGCCTCCTAGCTGAGTTACAAGGTGCCATCTTGAGTTGCTCAATCAGGAATCAGTTCCCAAGCAGGGATATGGATTGCAATTCACAACTTATCAGTCAAAATTAGCCTGATGTAAGCTTCAGTCTTACAAAGACAGATTTCAAGGTTTACAGGCGTTCTTGGAAATTATGCTAGCATACATCATTTAAAGTTTCACAGCTGACCCAAACGAAAACAAGGTGTTCACTAGTCACATTGTCACTTTATGCCGTCGAGGGGGCCGCCCCCCCCCCCCCCAAAAAGGGCACTCCTGAGTGCCTAACCAAGGCCACAGTTGGAGGTGAGTGCCTACTTATCACATGTCGCTGAGATGATCTACAGCTTTGATGTTGCTTCCTTGTCTAAAAACCACTTCAGTTCCCCTTCAGGTGAAACCATTTGAACAGGGAGCAAGTCTGAAGTCTGGTTCCCACCTAAGGCAGTCTTCACTGCACCAGCTTTGCCACCCCCACAAACCACTAGGGCAATGTATGACGAAGAATTGATCACAGAAAACGTGAAAGTAATTCTCTCAGGAGGTGGTTTTGGTGAGTCCTTGATGAATGTAACCCATTTCTTCTCCTCCTTTACAAGAGGATGACCTGGAAACAAAGAAGCAACATGTCCATCTGGTCCCATACCCAAAAGCATTAGGTCAAATTTTGGGAAGCCACTAGTTGACGTAGCTATCACATTGGTTTTAACCAATTGCTTGAGACAGGTTTCATAATCATGAGCTGCCCCTTCAGCCGAAAGAGCATCATTTATGGCATATACATGGCCAGGAGGGATAGGTACCTGTAATTTGGACGGCCACAAACATAGTAAGACAAACAAAAAGAATATCACACAGAAACCAGAATCCAGTATGCATTCGGAGGAGTATTAGGAAAGCTGTAGATATCTTAACTACGTACTTAATTCTCAATCAGAGGCAGATGCTAAGATTGCCAGCACCAAATTTAATATTTTGCGAGATTTCATATTCAGCGTAAGATGATTCTAATCTAAACATCCGAAAGAAAATGTACTTTGCAAGATCTAATTCAATAACAGATTTATTGTCAGAAAGCAACGCTATCTAACTGATGCCAAGATCTGCTTGAAATTGGAAGTATGTCATAAGTATCACGTAGATTCAAAGAGGTGGGCAACAGGTAAACAGCTCAACATTTTCTCATATGGCAGAGGTGAACGCTGCATGTCCTCTTTTAGCAAACTTCACATTCACATATTACAGACTGGCAAATTCACCCGAATTGAATAGAGATCACACATTATGCACAAATGTAAATATATACTGTATTACATAATGCGCAGTGGCATGTACAACTGGCTGCATTCAATTGATAAAGAAACACAACATGAACACAGACTGACAGAGTGACAAGAAGATCCAATGGGAAGCATCTCATGCACCATCTAAAACAACGATCACTACGTCTAAGGGGAAACACCCCATGTAGCATACAGAAAGATGATGATGGCATCTAAAGGGGAACCATTGCTCATGTAGAGTATATTTAGGTTATTTCATAATGACCATAAGGTTCAAGAGAAAGATGTACCTAGTAATGTTCATACAAGAGAGATACATAGATGAAAACAGATACCGCCAGTGAAGAAAATGGCATGCTAAAGCCGCTAAACAGAATGGAAGATGAGCAATCCACCTTCAAAACTTTAGGACACATCACACAACATACCTCCAATATATTGTATTTGACAACCACCCTCAAAGTGCAAAAGCATAAGCCAAACCCTAAAGAAACATGTTAGAGATAATAGAACAACGCTTAGCTTCTCCTACTAGAAGTATTTGGCTGATTCTGATTTCTTTAAAATTGAGGTTTGAGCAACAAGGAGAATCAAACCTCTGATAGATAAATTAGCAATGAAGTTATTTCTCAAGCAACCACAACTTCAGTGCAATAACATGTTAGAACTACTGAAAAGGTGCTGTGCCCAGCCAACAATGCAACACATGCTGATGAATCAAGAGAGCTACGAGGAATCGAATTTGTCATGGTCTACAAATGGTGCACATTCATTATGTGACAATGTGTTAAATTCATTGTTGAGTACAAAACAACACTAAATTTTTGGAACTAAAGGGTCTAAGGTTGCATGTTTGCATGCATCCAACCTGCTAGACCACATTTCATCTTGGAAATTCTACACGTTTTCTTCCCCCCCCCCCCCCCCCCAAAAAAATCTACATACAAAGCACAGATGCAACCAAGATTTTATGCAACATACTACCAAAGAACTATAAACAACTGAAAGGGTAGTAATGTCTCAGAGAAGGAGAAGGCAAATTAGCTAGAGTGAAGAACAAGGGAGTCACTAGTTATCAACAAGGGCATTATAAACCAAAAAGCATATCGCAGTAGATATATTCATATATCCCCTGTAGTTACCAGTTATTAACAATAAGGGCATTATAAACTCAAAGGCAGACTGCAGGTATGCAGCCCTAATAATCCCTAGTCCCCAGGGGGGTGAAAAATACTACTATAGTATTTCGAACCAATATCTTGCTTCCCATGCGTCCTGAAAGGAAATCACAATGACACCCCCACAAAATTTATTTAGCTGACAAATTTTAAGATAATCCCATCATCAGCAACACCAAGATTATTCCTTTAATAGTCCAAATACTTGGAAAACATCAATAGGCGGCTACTTCGTAGTTGTTCCAGACTCTTCATATGCAATAAAGAAAATTGAAACCACAAATTGTTCTGAAACTTGAGTTTTCTCAAGTACAACAAACCACTCCTGAAGTCCCACGCCAAGAATCAGCAAATACTAAAATCAATAAGTCACAATGTATAAGAAGCAGATATAGCCAAGGGAACAAAAAATTATCAAAGCCCTCAAAATTTTAAACCCAAATGTAAATAGATAAATAAATAAACAAGTAAATGGAAAAAACCCTTACCTTAGACAAGAAGTTATCATAAGCAAGCTTATAGTTACTATCTGGGTGATCCTTAGGAACAACTCTCTCATCAACCCAGAAAACATGCCATCTTGACCAATCAATTGAATCCACATATGGGGGCTCCAACAATTTCCTATTTTTCGACAACCCATCAAATCAAACATCAACACAAACCCAAAAACTAGAACCAGATGCAAAAAATATCAAAACCATAAAACCCTAAAAGATGAAACCCAAATGCACCTGAGAGACTTGATGAGAGACCCACCGGAGACAACGACAGTGAAAGCGCCCCTTTCCTCGGCGAACTTCTCCGACAATTTGGCAGTGTACTTGGCTAATGAAATCGACAATTCTTCCTCGGAATCGAGGATGTTCAAATTTTCTAAACCCTTCTGAGACTTCATCTCCGCCATTGTAGCTTGAACTCTGAAAATTGAAGACCCCTTTGAAATCAAGGGGAGATGAACCAATCTGAGCTTCAAATTCGCGGGCCTGGGGAGAGAGAGTTGGGGTTTCTGAGGCAAGAGAAGGGAGGATCGAGTTCGAGAAAACCGAGTCAGAATTGAGTTGGAGAGTGACTGAGATGAAGCCCCCATTTTCTATTTTGTCAACCTGCCTCGTGTAATAATGGCAGAGTACTGACTATTCAAAAGTAGTGTGTGAACTTGGGTTGGATCATGGATGGAATGACCGCCATTGAGGGATTCATCACTGTACTCGTAG
>JACYFF010010365.1:5902737-5927966 GCA_017589665.1 Selenicereus undatus | reverse complement strand
CTTACAACTCCTTATATCTATCTATCTATCTAAAACGCGAAATAGAACAGGCCCTTACTTTTTTCTAATTAAATTGTGTCTTTAATAAAAAATTTAATTTTATTTCACATACCTATCAAGTTAAATTTAGGGCATCCGTAGCCCATGCCTCGCGTGTCAGGGTGTGGGACTGCGAGTGACACGTGAAGGCACCAGCCCGTGACATGCGGGTAGGGGCACGCATGCCTCCTCGGTCAGCCCGACCACCCCCGCGTGCTGTTCCTTGTTTTTTTTTTTATTATTTTTTTGAGGTAATAAATAGTTTTTATATGATTAAAAAAATAGGTTGTCTGTTATGAAGTGTGTCCATGGTAATTTTTTTTTATTGGGTTATTCAAATTTGAGTTCCATAGGTTGGAGAAGTGATGGAACGTAAATTTTAAAAATCTAAAACTTTTGCTGATGTGATAGGCCAAAGTTCCAAGAAGTGAAACTCTGACTGAGAATGCCCTTAATTAAATACTTGTGCCCAATGGCGCAACTCCTACAAGGCTACAAGCCTACAACTACTAACATAACGATCTTTCCGAGGGAAAACTACAAATCTTAGAGCATTCTCAGTGAAGTTTCAGATTTTGGAACTCTGGTCTGTCAGTTCAGCAAAAGTTCCACAATTTTGAAACTTGCATTATATCACTTCCACAACATATGAAACTCAATTTTAATCATCCAATAAAAATATTTGTTATGGACCAACTTTATAACACACAACCTATTTTTTTAAATCATTTAAAAATTATATAATTACCTCAAAAAAAAAAATTTTAAAAATATAAACAGTGACAAGCGATGAGACACGCACAAGCGTGCTGCCCTGCGTGTCACACACGTTTTTACGCCGTTGGGGGAGCAAGTTTGGCACGCAGCAGATACGCGAGCCCCACCAGTTGCCTCTCGTGTCATCCGTTGCCAATGCTCTTAGAGCAAAAATAATGGTGAGCCAGTTTTTGACTCACCAACCGGGTCATACCACTGTCACATCAGCCATTTCTTCAACTTTTTGCCTCACAATCGTCACTCTCTGTAATAGTTGACTCATCATTTTCCCTCACAAAATAAAATAATACCCATAAATCTACATCCCAACACACAACTATTTTTTTAAATATAAAAAAAACAAAATAACAATATAACTTAATAAAAAACAAAAACAAAGATAAAAGGGGAAGGGGAAGGCCCACGGTAAGTAGCCGCTGGTCGGGCCACTAGCCCGCTCCTCACCGCTGCAAGCTCCCTCGCCCTCTTTTGGCTCCCTCGCCCTCTTTTCTTGGCTCACAAGGCATCCATTGTGGATGCTCTTGGAAAACTGCGAGTCAGGTGGAAACACGATCAACAACTGAAGGGGGCCACAAGAACAACTAAACAGGGCAGTTCGTTTTAATAAACCCACATTAACCAAATTAGATAATGACCAAAAAGGCCCTAAATTATGGTAAAACCCTAATTCCATTTCCCCTGAGTATAAAAGCCTGACCACGACGCAGAGAAGGGTTATCACCTTCCGCCGAATCTCACAACAAAAGAGAGAGTTTAGAGAGAGAAAGAAGAGAGGGGGGGAAGGTCAGTAAAGATGCAGATATTCGTGAAAACCCTAACCGGGAAGACCATCACCCTTGAAGTTGAATCTAGCGACACCATTGATAATGTCAAAGCTAAGATTCAAGACAAGGAAGGTACCCTCTAAAAAACCAATCTTCAATTGTTCATTTACATTTTTGTATGATGGTGATGACGATTCGGTGTAGAATTTGGAGTTTAATGTGTTGTTTGATTTAATTTCCTCTGTTCTTGGGGGATTCTAATTTCAAGTGGGTGAAATGAAATCGAAGGTCTCGTCTTGTTTGGGGATGTATTGTAGGTTTCATACGTTCAAATTCGCATTTTCGGTGTTTGTTTCAGTAATTAGGGGGGGGGGGGGTTTACGTGTACTTGCTGATACAAGGTTCCAGATTTGGTGGTCTTTAATCTGAGGACTTTGTGAAGAAAGTTTCAAATTCCCAATTTTTTCTTTGATTTGGAAATGATATGTGTGTAAAATGGATGAATTTTGTGTTGTGCTTGATTGAAAAAAGGAATTCCACCGGACCAGCAGAGGCTGATCTTTGCTGGGAAGCAGCTTGAAGACGGCCGCACTCTTGCTGATTACAACATCCAGAAGGGTTAGTTGAATATCTTGTCCCTCTCTAATTACATTACATTTTTGCTATTCCTACCCTGGTCTTTGGAAATTATGAGATAAAAGCAATGATTTTTCTTGTTTATAAGCATAAAGAAATGAGAAATGACAAGGAAACGAAGGAGAACATCAAAATTCCATTTGTTTGTTTCTGGATTGATGGGTGAGAACTGAGAAATGAAATGAGAAATCTTATCTTTCTCATAGTATTTGTCCTGTGGACTTCGGTATTTACTTTACATTTGGTATTCCTGTGATGTCAATCTGTTTATGTTGCGAGCCATTCAGTAAAGTAGCGTGAACTGTTCTGTAGTTCATCTAATATTTCTGGGCACCGACCTTTTGTGGATTGTTTCCAGTAGTTGGTGTGCCTGTTTTAATTAGATATGCTGTTTTTTGTAGAGTCGACTCTTCATCTTGTTCTGAGGCTGCGAGGTGGAATTATTGAGCCCTCTTTGATGGCCCTGGCTAGGAAATTTAACCAAGACAAGATGATTTGCCGCAAGTAAGTGTTCTAAGAAGCTTTTCTTTTTCCTGGTGAATCCCTTTCATTTGGTTTAATGCCCCTTAGCTTGTGGCTTCATTCTTTTCCTGTTTGGTGTTGTATGCGGCTTGTTGGCAAAAGCATATTTCATGTTCTCTACTTGCCTGCTTTTTTGGGGGGCTTGTTCATCCTCTTCCTTTTATTCTGTTGCCTTATTTTTCTTGTTTTCTCTATTCCTTTTTACTGGATCCCCTGGGGAACAACATAGTATCCGTCACCACTTATGTGTTCTTTGGAGTTTAATCTTCACATGACAAGACTAAGAGGGAATAATACCTATTTGATAATATAACTTCTCCACATACTCCTTTGTGACTAGTTTACTTCTCATCCCTTGGTTATTGAGGGAAAAAAGAAATGGTAAATGGAAGGGACACAAAAAGAGTGCCCTGGGATCTCAAAAGAGAGAGACCCTTGATGTTTTCTTATGAATTTGACTACTTGTGGTGCAAAATATTTTTGTAAGATAACGTTCATATGATTTGTACACAATGTTCCTTTTTTGGTCATCTTGTTAGATGTTGGTCAGCCGTTGCCCAACATATGCTTCTTTTTGGGTAGTGTTTCTCATTTCCTGGTGATTGGTTGAGTTTTGTGGTGGACTTTACTCATTGATTTTCAAGAATTTAATGTGAAAGAATCGATTTATGATTGTAATGAAAGACCTAATGAAATTTGTTTCCAGATGCTATGCTCGTCTCCACCCACGTGCTGTAAACTGTAGAAAGAAGAAGTGTGGCCACAGCAACCAGGTAAAGCTTCAACCATTGCCTCATTGCTTCTCATTCCCTTTGTTCCTGGGTATTTGATTTGTTCTCTCTGTTTGATTTTGCAGTTGAGGCCAAAGAAGAAGATTAAGTAGATCAGTGTCGTGGTTTTTTGCAGCTGGCCGGGCTTGTGTTTGGACCAAGGTGTTTTAGACGTTCTTCTTAGTACTATTATTAGTTTGTTTCTCCAATAACGTGTATTGAGTCCTTAGTTGTAGCCTTGTTTGCCCAAGGTTCGGTTTAGCTGGTACTTTGCTTTGATTGGACTTGTATGAGAATTGGTTTGAGTTATTGTGATGAGGACGTTTATTTAGATTGTCTTCTCGTTTTGATTTACTATTCCTCTCTATGATTCCTTGTGATGCTGCCGGAGATGCTGTGTTTCTCTTCCCCTTTTTTTTTTTTAATTTTTTTTAAGGGCCGCTTGCAGATGATCTATAGGATTTGTATTTTTTTGGGAGGAGGTTTTGTATTTGCGTTAATTGCAATAAAGAAAAAGCCCCCTTAAAGAATTAAGATTAGAAGGATATCCTTGAAAAACAAAAATGGGAGGGTTTGATACAACATGATAATTTGACTCAAACCGGATCTAAAATTGTTGAGAGAAACCTGAATTCAATATGAACTAAACAAATTTTGATCCGAAGTTGACATGATTAGGCCAATGATAAGAGAACCAAACTGGATCTGCCGGTTTAACCGGTTGGACCGGTACCCGCTCTATAGTCTATACTCCGGTCCGGAAAATGTGAAAACTCGTTCGAGCTATTAGGCCAGTCAAACCCAGTAAAACCTGGCAAATTCGGTTAAATAGCAGACCTGGGCGAGTCGCGGTTTGACCTTTTTTTCTTGAGATTGCACTAGAAGATGAATATAAAGAAAGTGATTATGAAGATACTAGTCATATGATGAAAAGTAGCTCAATTAGTTTAGGTGATTTTCAAAGAGAATAATTTATTATAGATAATGAAAATGAATATATCAAAGGAGATTACATCCTTCCTATAATTTAAAAATACATGATCTTTAAAAAATTTATATTTCAATTGAAAAGTAAGTACGTATGTGAAATGATGGAAAGAAATATAGAAGTAAAAGACTATGAGTATGATGTGGGAGAATTTAATTTTAACAACTGGGACAATATACTTAAGCATAACATAGATAAAAAGTATTGATATATCCATGTTGGAAGTGTCCAAGTGCAAATTGCACCTTTACAGTATTATGACAAAGATATTGATTGTATATTTTGCTCTGTGATGTCAAGCATGCTAAATTTAATAAGAAAATTTTCACAGGGATTAAGACCCACTTATGTAATAGATCAGTAGGATTCAATTACTGACTTAGATATTATGTAAGCCTAAAAAATGAATTTGCTAAAAATTTTCTATTTCTTAAGATAATAATAATTGGGATGGATATGAAAAGAGGAGGTTATCCACTGAAGATATTTTGAAAAATAATCTCCAAACTAGATAATACCATAAATCCAAAGACTAGGGTAACAATTATAGAAACAGAAAAATTTGAAAGTCATACCCCAATGCAAAAAATCCAGAAGATTAAATCCAATCCTCAAGAGATTAAAATTAATAGGTCATAGCTATCTAGCTTTGCCAGGCCTTCAAAACTCAATAAGAAAATGTAATAAAAACTGATGAGAATGATAAAATTACCATTAAATCCCAATTATGAAGAAGTATCAATGCAAGATCAGAATGGGGAGAAGACAATGGTCTTCATTAGCTAGAGAAGAGCTTAAAGAAGATGATACAATTATTATGACCAATGAAATGAGTAAAATATATTTTGAACCCACAAGATACAGTGTAGACAGAAGTATGAGTCTCGATAGAAAAGTCATTGGGTACAAAACAATAACTGTTAGTGAGCCAGTCTATGAAGATGAATTATTAAAAAAATATGACTATGGAGATATGCGATGAAGTCACTAACACATATTCTAATTGCATGCATATTCCAATAAATGAATGTTTAGTAGGAAATAATAAATATAAATTGTGTGCCTATATAGATAGTGGTTGTTTTGTATATTTTGAGAACCATCGTCATTTCTAGAATTTATGTGGAGAAGAGCAAAAATTCCTTACAAGTAATGATAGCTGATAATAGCATTATGAGCCACAATGAAGCCATAAAAAGGTTATCCAGAAAATTAAGACGAGTTCAATGCATTATACTAGTTCTATGGGCTACTAATTAACTATCTTATAATACGATTATTCGAAATAATTTTCAGATACTACATTCTCCGTGCACACATACCATTAACCAAATAATATTCACAATAAATAGTAACTCAATTTCCATTGATAAGTTAAATAAAACTTATACTTGTTAGAAAATTGAGTTTACATGCAACCAGCATGGTGAGAAGGTAATACATACACGATGTGAGATTACGTTAGCAATCTCACCACTTGAGTTATCTATTAAAGAATAGATTGCCGGACAACAAGAATAATTATGCAAAGAATTGGACTCTAATAATCCTCTAAAATTTTAGGATAAAGATAGGACATTTGCAAAAATTACTTTATTAAATTCCAACATTATTATTTGAGTCAAATGGTGTATACACACTAGGATATCCAAGAATTCGATAAACAAATCAAAAAAACTTCTGGATAAAATGATTAATTAGAAATAGCAGAAATCCGTACACCAGTTCCACTTTCATGGTAAGAAATCATGATGAGCAAAAAAGAAGAAAAGTTAGAATGGTAATCAATTACAAAAAAATTAATGATAATACCGTCTTTGATAGTTATTATATTCATAAGAAAATAGTCATTTTTGATAGAATTCAAGGAGCATATTGATTCTAAAAAATGGGTTGTAAAAGCAGATGCTGACAAATTAAACTGAATGAATAAAGCATTCCTTAAACTACCTTGTGCTCCTAAAGGACATTATGTGTCTATACTAATGTCATTTGGTCTAAAAAATGCACCTTGAATATTCCAAACAAGAATGGATAGCATCTTTAAAGACTTTAATCACTACTGCATGGTTTACATTGATGATATCATTGTCTTTTCAAAGACCATAGAATAACATAAAGATGATATCCCAGCCGTTACTCAAAGATGCATTGATCATGGTATTGTTCTTGGTAATAAGAAATCGAGTTTTTAGATATATAAATAAAAATTGGACAAATCATCTATAGAAGCATATTCTATGAAAAAATAGAAAACTTTCGTAAAAAACTTGAAGATAGCAAACAACTAGAAAGGTTTCTTGGATGCCTTACTATGCTTCAGATTTCATTAAAGATCTAGCTAAATTAATAAAACTATTGCAGCAGAAACTCAAAAAAAAAAGTAAGTTGGACATGGACTACTAGTGATTCAAGAATTGTTCAAAACTTAAAAAAATGTATAAAATCTTCATGTTCTTAATTTTCCTAATGAAGGAGATGACTTAATTTTTGGGATAGATGCCAACAATAAACAGTGGAGTACATTACTCAAAATCAAAGAAGGAGAAAAACTCTGCAAATATTGTATTGAAAGTTCTAATAAAGCAAAACCATAACTTCTAAAACACTCTCTCACAAATGAAAAATAGTGGAATTAACATGGGGTAGAAGAATAACGGTTATGATGATTTTTTGATGATGAGGCTTGAGGATTGATCAAGATGATGAAGACGATGGATGGAAGCCCTTAAAATAGCACAACCACAACCTCTAGCAACAAAGGCGGGGAATAATGCCCAAGAAACCGTCAAAACGGACCAGAAAATTGTTGCCAAACACTCACCTAGGCTGCCACGGATCGTCGGCCTGGCCATGAACGCCCCGTGGACCCGTCTGGACGAAAACCGAGCTAAACCTGCTCGGTCAATGCAGGTCAAAGCTTAATGCTGACGTTGGGCTGTGGGAGGAGCTGGGGAAGCTGCTGTGATTTCCTGATGGGCCGATTGAGAAGGCCCAAGAGCTGGTGGAGCCAAACTCAACGCGGGTCAAACTGGGAAGTAAAGCATTGGGCCTACGTGGATCTGGGCTGCGCCTAGACATTCCCCCCCCTTTCATTTCTTTCTCCTGTATTGTTAAGAAGAAGTGATGTATTTGTGTCTGGCAGGTGTTTCTGTGTATTTGTGTCATCGTATTTGAATAAGTGATGTAATTGTTTAAGTATAATTCTACCAGCAAGAAGAAGAAAGTAGATGATTTAGGTTGAACTTGCCTTCTGTTACAAAAGCATTCATATAAATAGTACAGTGAACTCTACAATACTGTTATTTCCATATATTTAGTCTTCAACATCGTGAATAAGTTTCTATTACGTAAAAAGGGCAGCTCGGTGCACAAGCATCCCGCGTTCACGCAGGGTCCGGGGAAGGGCCTCATTCATGTGCGGAGCACGTGCTGGCCAGACTAGTGTTCTTACAAGTGGAAAGTTGACCAGTAGTTCTTCAGAGTATGGATGGAAGTCTCTTAGTACTTCGATGCAGGATTATCTAAGATATCAGTGAAATTGTAAAGTTATTCTTGAAATTGCAAAGTTATTCTTTTAATTCGCCAGGCTGTTAGTTTGATCTTCTAGTTGTATGATTTGGATTCTCATGTTTACGTCTCTTATGAACGTTTTGTACTTAGCACTTAACCTTTAATGACCTTGGCCTATCCAATAGTTAAATGAAATACGAATAAGGATAGTATGGCTGTTAAACTCTAGATGTGAAATGGTGAAATCCAAATTCTAATAGAGTTTGCATTGTATCACTAAATTACCGAGCGGAAAGAACAGAAAACAGGCATAATTTTACCCAAGTTGAGAACCATAGGTTGGAAAATTTACAGTGGATGGTCCCAAAAAAAATGTTGGCAATAAAAGTTGATTCATGAATCCAAATTATGATCTCCTGAGCGGATTAATTGGCCAATTTAGGAGTGGAGCTTCCTTGTCTTGTTTCGTTTTTTTGATTCTCCTCCTGATTATGTTAAGGAGGTTTTGTATGAGGATTTTCTGTGGTGTAGAGAGATCTCGTTTCCTTTGTTTTGAGTAATAATACTTGGGGGCGTCGCCCCCCTCTTCTAACAAAAAAAAATTAAAAATATAGATAATTAATCACTTTGTATTCTTGATTTAGTGTGACCTTTTTCTTATTTGGAAAGTAAAAACTGTAAAATAATAAATACATTTTGTCTTGACAGAAAAGTTATATTATTATGTTTTAAATTTGAAAAAAAAAAAGGTCTGATTGAATAATAAAAGCATATTATAACTTATAAATCATATGAAATTACATTTTTGTTCATATGTTTTCGCGGGTAAGATTGACCTGAATAAGGTGTTATTTTGTACCAATTGATATATAAATTGAAACAAGACATTCAAAGCATAAATAATAGGATCATTAACATAAGCGCTTAACTAGTCAACAACACTATCGTACTACTCAATTTAGCCCATCATTAACCACCAAATCCTCGTACATCAACATCAGAACTCAATAACATATCAACATTTAGCAAAATAATATATGATTGGCACTAATCCTTAGTTACCCAGCACTAGAACAGAGCCAGAAAGTCTGCACGTAGTCATCAAGTTGACCTATGGGTCCCATCAGATTAACACCCTCTTCAGTCTTCACCAACCTGTAAATCCCCCCCCCTTCTCTCACCACATGCATCCCATAAATCTGTTTCCATTTGAGGCAGAATCTAATTGGACTTCCTAAAATAAAACCAGAGCTTTTCTGGTTGGTTTTTTTGTTTCGTTCAGAAAATGTATTTGCACAGACAATTCGAATGCCGACGCAAAAATGTAACCAGAAAAATTCATCCCCTGTGATCTGCTACTCTTCTCTCTTCTGCAGATGATATAGGGTTTTCCAGATGACAGGGTTTTTCTAAGGTAAGTTTGCTTTGTTTCCTAAAACCCCCCCAAGCTTTTTGGCAATTTTTCCGTATCTCCTAGATCGCTCTTAACTTAGGCAAGTACTCAAGCTTTTCACGGTAAGGAGGTTTTTTTTTTTTTTGTTTTTTTGTTTTTTTTGGGACTCTTAGCAAATTTTGCTCTCTATTTTTTCTTTCCCTCCCACCTCTTAGCAGAGCAAAGAATACGTACCAATGACAATGAGAACCCTAGTAGTGTGTTTGGTAGTGGTATTTTTTCTTGCTGTTGTCTCTGTTGTTGTCGTTACTAAATACCAACAACAGCCACTACACTCCCCTCTTAGTTCCACGTCTGCCAGCAACCAGCAAGTCTGGCCGGTATGTCCATTTCTCCAATATTTTTCTCTCTTTTTAAAATTTTTTTTTTCTGGGTTTGTGGGCATATTGCTTGACATTTTGTTGTGATTTTCATGTTGGAAATGACGTGGGTACAGGAACTGGAGTTCGGATGGAAGATAATGGTGGCGACTGTGATTGGCTTTTTGGGATCAGCCCTTGGAACAGTAGGTGGAGTTGGTGGTGGCGGAATTTTTGTTCCCGTACTTTCGTTAATCCTTTCATTTGATAGTAAATCCGCCGCCGCACTTTCCAAATGTAATGTTCTTTCTCTCTCTTTTTTTATCGCTTGTTTTCATTCAATCTAAAAAACATCAACATTTCTAATATGGAGGCACATATCACCGTGGTTGATGGAGGCCATTTCTTTAGAGTCGTTGGAAGTCAAAATTTCACATCCTACATTCTTAGGTACTAAATCTATTCAAATTGTAGATACGATTTTTGTAAAAGGTCCACCATCTCAAACATTTTATTGAATTGTGCTCAACATTCAATTTGAATTTAGCTAATTTTATTTTCATATTTTGTATTGGCATACGTGTCATTTTTTTTATCGTTAGATTGTAACTTAAGTAATCCTCGGGACTAGAACAATAATTTCATGGGTTAAAAATATATTATCAAGTGTTGAATCATTGGTGAATGTATTATTAGTTTCTCATAGGATCATTATGTAAATAATTTTCGTACATGCGCATTTTTTAAAAATTTGCCTATCTGCTATTAGATTAAATGCCTTAGTGAGGAATTGAGTTCCTATATTCTTTTATTTCCTGGCTAATTTTTAATGAAAGAATTCTTTGGAATTTGTTAGGCATGATAATGGCAGCATCAACATCATCAGTGTGGTACAACCTAAGGGTGCAACACCCACACAAGGAGGTCCCAATCCTGGACTATGAGTTGGCTCTCCTCTTCCAGCCCATGCTTATGCTGGGCATCACCATCGGAGTTGCTCTTAGTGTTGTCTTTCCTGCCTGGCTCATCACGGTCCTTGTCATTATTCTCTTTATAGGTATGTTTGTTTCGCCCCTTACAGGTCGGCAATAGTGTTATTCATACCAGTGGTGATTTACAATCCAACTAGAACTCCAAATCTGCATAAGAGTACCCTCATCCCCAACACTTATACCCAGGTGGCCATGTCGGGTACGCGACAATGGTTAAAAATAGGGTCGTGTACATCTTGACCTTAGTACTCCACCTGGATTGCTGCCCTATTGTTTTTGTTCTCCTGTTCGTACTTTTCATTTACTGTTTGAGTTAGTCTTTACTTGATTGCTTCTTGGTCTTCTCACTTAGCTTGTCTGATAATTGCTACACAATGATACGACCTGATTGTGTCTTGACATTTTAGTGTATTTGGTCAAAATTGTGCTTCCCAGGCACGTCATCAAGATCATTTCTCAAAGCTATAAACATGTGGAAGCAGGAAACTTTGAAGGTCAGTTTGTTTAGCAAAATAGCACCAATTAATTATCATAAAAAATCTCCGTTGTTAGATAGAGGAATATAAGATTGCAATCCGCATCCAACTACAAGGATTCTGATCCAATCCATGCATTATCAACTCACCCTGTATAGAATGACTTTCTCAAGTTCTGATTGTTTGTTTTTTTGTTTTGCAGAATGAGATAGCTGACCAGCACCAACACTCCGTTAATTCTCATGATGAACGTGAGTACGAGCCTTTGGATCCTAGAGAAGAAAAGTCAACCTGGGTTAGTTTCTGAAACCTAAAAAATATATGTAAACAGGTGAAACGAACATGACACTGAGCGTTTGTAGTTTGTAGATACTTATTCTGACTGAGTCTTTTTTTCTTTTTTTTTGGTAATTTGATTTCAGGAAATTATATGCTTTAATTTGGAATGGAAAGGAATACTGCTTCTGGTCATTGTGTGGCTTTCTTTTGTGCTTCTTCAAGTACTTAAGGTAAGCTGACTTTCTTTGCTCTTAGGATTTTGTAACAATACTCTTGTAATTAGCACGGCAGGCAAAAACAAGAAAACAACTTAGCTGATGATGTACGTTATTAATATTGGTTTTGTAGAATGACTTAGCAGCCTGTAGCACAATGTACTGGGTGCTTAACCTCATTCAGGTATTCATTTGATCCAGCATATGTTTTTTGACATGATCTCATTTTTATATCTTTTTTTCCTCCTCTATTTTGCTTTTAGTTTCCTGTGGCGTTTGGGCTCTTTGGTTATGAAGCCATAAAGTTGTTTAAAGAAGGCAAGAAGAGAAAGAGGGCCGGAAACACAGAGCCCATCTGTGCTGCTTCCATAGAATTTACACCAACATCCCTTTCATTTTGCGCACTTTGTGGCCTCCTCGGAGGCACTGTGGGTGGTCTTTTGGGATCGGGAGGAGGATTCATTCTAGGCCCTTTACTTCTAGAGATCGGCGTGATTCCTCAGGTTGGTGGCTGCCAATCATCCCTCAGTCTTCATTGTTTAACGTGTGAATTAGATGTTTGAACCTGTGGCCATTCCGAAACTGCAGAGTTCTAAATGTACTTATGCTGCTGAATGGCAGAAGAGAATACTGGTGATGTCAGAATGCTCAATAATTAATAGGAGCTCATTTGTTTGGCCCCCCCCCCCCCCCCCACCCGCCCTTCTTCTGGTGGGTGTTTATGTCTCCTTTTGATATTCTCTTTTTGTTTAACCGTTACAGGTTGCTAGTGCCACAGCAACTTTTGTGATGTTGTTCTCGTCATCCCTGTCTGTTGTGGAGTTCTACTTTCTGAGAAGGTTCCCACTCCCATATGGTATGTCATCGAATAATCTTCATAATATGCTCCGCTAATAATCATTGGTTAATTGACAAATCCTGGCCTATACATTCTTGAAATGTGGTATATGATGCATGGTGAAACAAGAGACAGCATTCTGAAATCAATTAATCGAAGGATTCTAAAATGTGCAAAATAGTGCTTAATCTCAAATGTATTGAAAAATTAAGACCATGGCACGAAGACAGCTTCAGCCCTTATTTGCATTCTATCCCAGACTAGACCTTTTCATTTTTTGGGTATATGCTGTGACATTATTTCTACTGCCCCTAGGCTCGAAGCTGTGAATGTCCATGACCTCATAAAACAAGAGTTAAAGGACAATTTAGCGAAGCATTTTTGCTGTACTCTATATATATAATTCAAAGCTGATTTTTACTCATCCTCCTTGAAGAACAGCACATTTTTGCTCCTTATGCATGGACATGTATGGCTTTAGCCAAAACTGCGATTAGCATAGGAAACTTGGCAGAATTTGCGTAGAGTTAGAAACATTTGTTTGCCTATTTGTCAGTTCCCACCATGAAAACAGTTCTAGACTAATGATATGTTATTCATTGCAGCCTTGTACCTTATGTCGGTGTCACTTTTCGCTGGCTTCTGGGGACAATACTTTGTGAGGAAGCTAGTTGCATTCCTCAAAAGACCTTCAATTATTGTGTTCATCCTCTCTGCCGTCATCTTTGCTAGTGCTGTAATAATGGGTAATGCCTCTCCCTTTTTTCGAACTGTTCAAAACTTACTTTTACACAAATGCACAGGGATCCAGAGCAGAATAAGACAACTCCATCTTGACGAAGACGAAATAAGCCAACTCCAGCTCAATCAACCCAAAATTTACCTTTGCACTTTCTTAATCTGGATATTGGATGAACCAAAAACAAACACAAATACAGGTCTATAACATCAAAATCAAATGACCTTCTCTACGCCGGGCTACTTGGAAAATTCATTCAGGCCAAAATAATCTGATCTGGAATTAAGTCAATTAACTGACACATGGGTTGCCTGTGATAACCATTAGCCTGGTCTGCACATCATTTTGCTGTTATAGATGAGGGCCATTATGTTCCTATGCGAACAATTTTGATAATTAATGAGTTCCACTGTTGTTTCTGTTTTAATCTTCTTCAGGAGTGATTGGAACAGAGAAGAGCATTCGGATGATTAACAATCATGAGTTCATGGGCTTTCTGGATTTCTGTGGAAGTCAATGAGCTGAAAATGAAACATGCTTGTGGAAGTACATATTCTTCATTGTACAAGCGTCGTAGAAATGGTGTGCAGAGGTCAAGAGGATGTCATCGTAATTCACAAAATTCTGCAATCAGAAGCTGGCCATTAAGCTGGATGAAGAACCTTTATGTATTGCCAAGAATACGCAGCCCCATCTGGAGAACAGTGGTCACCTTGTCTGAGGGTTTGGTGATGTTTGCATCTGCCTGTTGCCATGGTTTTTTTTTCTTTGTTCAATTGTTGCCACCCCATGTCGATGCTACTTGTTCCACCTATAGTCACTTTGATGTTCATCATTTTTTGTTTGTTTGGGAGGGGGGAGGGGCCTTGGATCTAATCCTTATAGCCTGGCCTGCTTTCTGTTTTTGTCTGATGGCTTAGATGATGTTTTAGGCTTGGATTCGTTTGGAATTATGTCTCTTTGAAGTTTGGTGAATGAATCGCTTTTCCTTTCCAAACGAAGTAGAAATGGAGTTTGTGTTAACCATAGATGCTATGGGGCTCAGGAGTTTCTTACTGCATTCGTCCAAGTCAGCCGTTAGTTAGCCTAATGCTTAGCTGATTGTTCAGGTAGTTAGTTCTGGGCCAGACTGCCGGAGAAATAGCCTTGTATACATTCTGATAGAAGGTGATTTGTAATTCTGTGATCAATGAATGTAGTGTTAGGAAATACCTTTTGAATATGCAATGAAAATCGTGTATTGTATCAAGAATAATCGAATAAAATAGAATAGATTCCTTATACGATACACGTCTACAGACCCCAGCGAAATAAATTTTAGTAATCTCTTCTACTATAAAGAATAGTAGGCATAAAGAAATTATTCAAGAACACACAAAATGTAGTCTGCCCAAAAATAGTGGCAATATATTTCAAAAAAAAAATATACGATAAACAATTCTTCACTATTTTTGTTTCCTATAATAACTCTCTTCATCACAAAGAAATGCTTTCTCTTACTCTCTCAATCTCTCTCTCTCTCTCTCTCGCTCTCTCTCTCTTTCTCTCCCTCTTCACAACGAATTGATGAAGATTATATATAATGAAAATCTTACTAATTTTAAAACTTCTTCCTATTTTTCTTAGTCATATTGTTAAACTACCTCTAGTTAACTTCCTATAATTTTTGTGTACATAATTAACTTGAAAAACAATGCCATCAATTTAGAGAAAAAAAAGGTAATTAATTCTCCATGTGGAGGGACAATGTCTATCAATTCTCCCCCTCCCGACTACATGGAGAACTCCCCATTCCTGCCGCTGATTGACAGTATTCAAAATTTTCTTTTGATAAAGACTTTGTCAACATATCTGATTCATTCCCATATGTATGGATCTTCTCAAGTTGTAACTGATTTGTCTCTAATACATCTCTAATCTAGTGATATCTAACATCAATATGTTTAAATCTCGAGTGGAAAGAGGAATTCCTACTAAGATGAATAGCACTTTGACTATCGTAAAATAACTTATAGTTTTCTTGTTGGAGAGCAAGCTCATTCAATAACTTTTTCATCCATAACAACTCTCTACATGCTTCTGTTGTTGCAATAAAGTCTACTTCAGTGGTGGAAAGTGCAGCACATTTTGTAACTTTGATTACCATGACACAACTGCCTCTGCAAATGTAATAAGATATCATGGTGTAGACTTTCTTGGGTCAACATCACCAGCCATGTCTACATATGTGTATCCAAATAACTCAAGGCTAGTTTCTCCAAAATACTAGCACATTTTGGAAGTCTTGGGAAGATATATGACTATCCATTTGACTGCAGTCCAATGTTCTTTTCCAAGATTTGAAAGAAACTGACTCACTACTGCAACTGAGTGAGCAATATCTAGTCGTGTACATATCGTGACATACATCAAACTTGCCAATGCTGAAGCATATGAGACCTTATCCATTTCTTCCTTCTGTTCATCTGCAGAAGAGCTCTGTTTTGATCTCAATCGAAAGTTATTAGCAAGAGGACAACTAACTACTTTAGCATTTTCTATATTGAATCTTTGAAGTACTTTCTCAGTATACTTCTCTTGTGATAATCATATCTTCTTAGCATTTCTATCTTTAAATATATTCACACCAAGAATTTGTGTAGTTGCTTATAAGTCTTTCATGGCAAAAGACTTGCTTTACTACTTCTTTAAGTCATTGATTCTAGACATATTCTTCCCCGCAATCAACATGTCATATGCATAAAGTAGGAGAATAATAAATCATCATCAGAGAATTTTTGTACAAATACACAATGATATGAGGTTATCTTTTTGTAACCTTGCTCCCCCATAACAGACTCAAGCTTCTTGTACCATTGCCTCTATGCTTATTTCAAATCATACAAACTTTTCTTTAACTTACAGACATAATCTCCTTTTCCTGTTTAACCCCCTGGCTGCTCCATGTAAATTTTGTCATCTAAATCACCATGAATAAAAGTAGTCTTTACACCCATATGTTCAACTTCCAAGTTAAGATTAGCAGCCAGTCCCAACATTATACAGATAGATGCCATTTTCACTACCAGTGCATAAATCTCATCAAAATTAATGCCCTTTCTTTGGTTGTATCCCTTAACAACCAATCTTATTTTAAAACGAAGTTGACAATTGTGTTCTTCATGCTTGATCCTGAACACCCATAGCTTCTTCAAAGCTTTATGGTTCTCCTTCATTAGTTAGCAATACATATTGGTCACTAGGATATCTAGTAGAATATTGGCTAGTCCTAATAGATCTCCTTAGTGGAGTTGGAGAGGTTGCAATTACTAGTGGTCGAATGTGTACATCTGCACGTTTTTGGCTCATTTTCAACGTGAGAATCATCTCTGTCATGTAACTCATGTTGATTTTCATGAGTTTTTGTAACGCCCGGGATTTTATCCCCTTATCTCGAAATTTTATATCGTTGGAAATTGAAATAATATCGACGTGCCTGCTTAAGTGCTATTTTTATTGAAAAGAATATTATTCTTATTTTATTGTTATGGAGGATTATATCGGGCACTACGTATTGCGTAGATTCCCGATTATAACTGGACTGACGAACCTTGGGACTAGTCCTGCAATTTATTGAATCAAACATCGGGTATTAATTACGAGGTGACAAGTGATAAGCTCGTATTAATTACGAGGTGACAAATGATAAGCTCGTATTAATTACGAGGTGACAAGTGGATAAATTCGTATTAATTATGATGTGACGAGGTAATTATCCAAAACAAAAGAAAAAAGAAAAAGAAAAAGAAATAAAATCAAAAGGGGCAAGCCCCCTGTTTTTCTGAGGAAAAAACGGCAAGTCAAGGAGGGGGGGGCTCCTGACCCCCAACCCCGCCTCACACCGCGCCGGAAAGAGAGAGGGGGGGCGCTGTTACGCCGGCAACCGGTCGGTCGTCGTTGGGCCGCGCGGCAGCCGCCAGCCACGCCCCGGGCAGAAAGAGAGAGAGAGTCGTCGAGCAAGGAAGGGAGGGCAGTGTGCTGGACACCGGTGACGGTGGTGGACGAGGTTGCCAGCGAGTCTACCTTGACCGGCGACTCGAGTCCTGCGACCGGTGGCAGCCGTGTGATTCATGGGTTCAAGAGCTAGGGTTTCGGGCTTCGGGAGTTCGAGTCCTACCACAAAAATCAACCATGAATCGGGTCCTTTAGCTTGGATTCGAGGTGTGTTTCCTCTTTCTATTATTTATTGTTAATTTATATGAAAGTTTATCGATTATCGTTTGCTTAGATTGAACCGGAACTGATTATTGGTGATTTGAGGAAACTGTAGCGTGAACTGAACGATGCCTGAACAAAGTTTATCGATTATATATATATATATAGTTTATCGATTATATGAAATTTATGCATAGTTTATCGAATATATATAGATAGTTTATCGATGTTATGAAATTTATCGACAATATGAGTTTATCGATTTTAGGTGTTTATCGATTATATATATGTTTATCGATTAAGGAAAGTTTATTGATTACATGGAGTTTATCGATTATATAACGTTCATCGATTATATATGTTCATTGAGTATATAAAATTTATCGATTATACGATGTTTATCGATTATAAGAAGTTTCTTGATTATATGTGGTTATCGATTATGTGAAGTCTATCGATTATATAGTTTATCGATTATACAGTTCATCAATTATATGGAATTTATTGACCATGTAAAGTTTGTCGATTATATAGTTTATCGATTCTATGAAGTTTGTTGATTATATAAAGCTTATCGACTATATAGTTCATCGATTACTTAGAGTGTATCGATTATAAAGTTTATCGTCTACACGTAGATATATATAGTTTATCGAATATATATCGTTTATCGATTATATGACATTTATTGAATTTGTACAAAGTCCATCAATTATATATTGTTATCGGTTATGTGTGGATTATCGATTTTATGAGTTTGTTGCTATAATGATTGCCCGGAAACGATTCTAGTTAAGCTTTATACGAGTCACCATTAAGGGCATTGAACTCATCGCTAACGTTGCTTCTGCATTTGTGATTACACATGTGTAAATATCAAAGCAATGTTTGAAATTTATTGCAATCGTGTGGATTTTTGGGAATCGATTGGTAATATGATTGTACGACTTGATCATACATATTATGTGAAACCTTTTTCCCTTGAATTGACACGATTCCTAAGTGTTTTTAAATATCCACCGGTTGTCTATTTTAATTGACAAGTCATGAGTAACGAAGTAATTCTAAGTCATCGGACTGTTCAACCAAAGGAGGCAGGTGACCAGTCAAGAGGTATAGGGGTCCTTTTAAAAAAGAACTTAAGTAACGAGCATCCGGTTACGTGGTATCGTTTGTTGTGCCCAGTTAGGCAACCCATTATTCTCCATCGAAGTTATAAGAGAATCTATTATTTCATTGTTCTGCCATTAGGCAGAGAACTCAAAGTTTAGTGCTCATTGGTCTGCAAGTGGTAGGAATTTCAAAGTTCAGTGTTTCATAGTTCTGCTAGTACGCAGAGAATTCAAAGTTCAATGTTTTCTTATTCTGCCAATAGGCAGAAGTTTCAAAGATCACTGTTCATTGTTCTGCCAAGAGGTAGAAGATTCAAAGTTCAATGTTCATAGCTCTACATCTGACAGATGATTTCAATGTTTTATTATTCTGCCAATAGGCAGAAGTTTCATAGTCCATTGTTCATTGTTCTGCCAATAGGCAGAAGATTCAAAGTTCAATGTTTCATAGTTCTGCTAGTAGGCAGGAGCCTTGAGTCCAGTGTTTTATAGTTCTACCCATAGGTAGAAGAGTTAAAGCTCCAGTGTTTTATAGTTCAACCCATAGGTAGAAGAGTTAAAGCTCATATATCCTATAGGTTTGTTAACAAGGTCAAACGAGACACCCGATTCATATGATGTTCATAAAACCTTACACTTTAATGAACAAGCGTGTCAAGTTCAAATGCCATAATGCTATTTACTAATCATGCGACATAGTTATATGTTTTATTGTATCGGTACTGATCTATGCTTCGGCGAAGAGATCTATTCCTACTTATGACCTGTCATGGTATAATGTAGTGAAATCATCAGTTTAGTGATTACATTGCATTGGTACAATGGTGGCTTTAGTATATTTGCTAAGTTCGTACAGCCCATTACCTAACGGCACCTTCAATGGATTTTAATGATCACGTACGGCATAAATTATATGAACTGAAATCAGCTTTATTGATGTATTGACCATCGCGTATAAAGTTTTGTGTTATGGTTGAGCCTTGTAACAGAAATCCCAGCAAGAGATGTTTGTGGGTTATACCCCATTTGTCTTCATTGAAGTTATGAGTTCATATGAATGATTTATGGTAAGTCCAAAGAGTATAATTATTCTTAAGTTTTCAGCCTTGATATAAATGCTATTTCTCTTGCATTGTGATTGGAGTACACTGTGCGAGAGGTGACTTCTTTAACGATATATGAGTTCTTCAAAGGAAAGGAATTACGAACAACCGTTGTAAGTTATTATGACATTGAAAGTATAGTTTTAGGAGAGGGGGTTATCCACTGTGCGATTATTGCTCATTCCATCTATTATTATTGCCCTCCAAGTTTCTGAGATATCAGGTAATGGTCAATCCAAGTAAGCCGAAATGGAGTCATTGCTATCCTAGAAGTAAAATGATGTGCTTGTACGTGAGCTGCAAAGTGTGCTATGATGTGTTGTTATGTAATTTAAGTCCTTGTGTGCCTGTGTTGCATATCTAGAGTCGCTCCGTACAGTCATGTGAGCCGATCGTCATTTAGTTAAGATTGTTTATAGTTGGGATGTAACCCCAGTACTCCGGACATGTGGTCCGCGGAGTTTTACTTTTATTGTTCCATTGTTTTAGTATTGAGCTGCATTGGTTGATATGCTCCGAGCGGGTGGTCCGTAGAGCCGTAAACTCCGGCGGATAGCCGTTGAGTTGGTTTTATGATTGCGTTTACTTGCAGGGAATTTAATGTAAGGCTTTAAGCCTAAGAAACAGTCAGTTTTCAGGGGAAACTCTGTCCGTTTCGTCCCAGAGTTTAAAAAAAAAAACAAAGTACAACGTTAACACTCCTAACCTAGGGTTGGGGGCGTTACAGTTTCATCTTCAACTTATCTCAGTATTGTTGTTGAAGAAATTAACTCTAATTTAGTAAAGTTATCGTTTGGCGTAGTCTTCTGAACCTGTTCAATATCTTCAATTGTCTAATCTTTCATAAACATAGCATCTCGACTTCTCACAAGTTTCTCCTCAACCAGATCATAGAATCTATAGCCAAATTGACCTTAGCTATAGCCAATAAAGATACACTGCCTTATCTTGATATCAAATTTGGATCTCTCGTCCATAGAAACATGCACATAGGCTACATGTATTGAACGTTCAAGGTGATAAGGAGTGCGTAGACACGGAACGTTCCTTTCTAAGCTAAGATAATGTTTATTTTCTTTAAGAGCTTTTAATCTTTTAAACCTTCATGCCCATCTGTTTAAGTAGGGCTCACAATTCCTTCACTCGCGACAGCCAAAAGTGTAACGAGGGAAGGAATTGGATAAGGTGCCCGAGAGATGTTGTACAGGACCCAATTCATTTTTGAGCCTATGTTAAAACGAAACCTAGCAGTCATATAATTACTATGTTTGGCTCCTCAGTTATGGGATTATAAAGCGGAGCATTAATCTTGTAGACTGAAATAAATTAGCAATGATACTGTACACTATTGAGTATTCAAGTTAATGATGTTGAGCATTCATGTCTAGAGTATTTAGCAATTAAGATCAAGCAATTGAGCATTTAGGCTGCATGTATTTAACATCCAAGGTGATGATAATGTTAGGCATTTAAACTTAGATTCTTGAGCATTCAGAGCAATGGTATTTAATATTTAAACTAATTAGTATGTATCACCTGGATATTTTTCGAGCTTTGCGTTGAGCATTGTTTATGCAGATAGTATTTTTCTTGATTTTATTTGTTGAATTTTTTGGTTAGATTTTCTTATATGTAGGTTATTTGATTTTGTATTGTTAAAGTTTTGTTTCTTGATCTGAATTTTGCTTTCTTTTATTTTTAAAATTCATTCAAGGGCTTTTGGACTATGCTTTTTTACAATAATTTGTTGCAAGATTTATACCGTAGTGGGCTACACATAAGCTTGCAGCTTTATCAAGGTTCACGTGTCATTCTTTTGGTCTGTAGACTCGGGACGTTAATATAAACATTGGTATGCTTGAGAGTTTGTCTAGGCGATGGTAGGACCCACAAGTGACAAGGGAAACCAAAGGGAAGATTTAATTCCCATGCCTAGGGTTAGGCTCTGCAAAAGCAAACAGTAAAAATTGGCTTCCATCTTTTTTATTTCCCAAATTGAGTAACAGAAAATGTCATATTATTCCAACAGCCTGAGCTTTTTTTTTTAATCGATAAAACAGTGTAAGTTTTTTATGTTACTCACAACAAGTTCCCCATTCACAACCGACAATATGTACCAAAAAAAGAACCAAAAAAAAAAACCCGAGTTTGGCCCAAAAAACATAAAACATCTCAAATGAATTTATACAAATTTATAAGGTATTTCGAGGTTTATAGTCCCAATTTATTAATATTATATATGATATTTTTTCTATTTTTGAAAATCAACCGCTATCTCTTGCTTTGATTGAATGTTTTGAATTTGTTTCGTTCTCGTTTGTTAAAAGAGGGGGTAATCAGGTGGCCCACGACCTTACTCATTGGCAACCTATAAGCCATGAGCGGAGAGTTTGGGCTGATGATGTCCCGGAACGCATTGTGTCCCGGACGTCGGATGACATGTACGCTTTTATTGATGTGAATCTAATATAAACCCCTCTTTTCTATTAAAAAAAAAGTTTTCTTAAATTTGTCTAAATCGAACCATGTTATTGGGTCTGTAGTTCCGATCATGCAACATGAATATTGATGAATTAAGAGATGGCAGAAGTTTCATTTCGGATCAAAGTCAAGTCGGATAAATTAGACAAATCGGGTTTGTAGTCCCATCTTAAAATGAGTCATCATAAAGTTCAGTTAAAATTTCGAAGAGAACATGATTAAATGGATTCAATTTCTGTTTAATTTATTCATTCTTTAATATTGAAGTTTAGTATTGTTCAACTTTTCTCCCATCTCCATCTAATCTTGCAACTTTAATAATGAAACAAATTCATAATATAAGCAAACGCTCCTTATTTTTCATCTATGCCTTCCTCGATTTTTGGTTTTCATGAGTGCCCAGTGCTCACTCTCCATTTCTTATGAAAATCCAATATAACTGCCATTTTTCAATTCTTGAATGTCGTTATACTAGTGCCAACTGTATATTTAATTATGATAATGTATATCATACACTTGGAAGTATAACTCTCACTTACGAAGTATATTCCAACGTATATTTGTTATAAAGATAATTTTTAACATGTAGAGCTGAGGTGACTAACGGAAGAATATACTTCTAGGAGTATGATGCAAACTTTATAGTAGCTTGAATTAAAGATGGTTCAACATTGTTCATTATTTGTGCTCAAAATGAATTAGGAACGGGTAGGAGAGAGAAAGTTTGTTGCATTGACACAGAAGCAAATGGTTAAATTAGATTTGACATTTGCCAATACAGAATCATTCACATGCTGTGATGACAGTGAATTCTGAACATGACTTATATTCAGACTCACTAAACCTGATTGAAATTAAAGGGTATGAGTTTAGTTAAATGAATCCCAATAAGTTTTAAGCGGATTTGGGTACGAGTGTCCTGGGTCGAGTTTAAGTCTGAAAAATTGAGACTCAAATATGAGCTGGGATCCGCTTCAAATCCATTAATATATTTTTTAATTTTTTTAAAATGTGAAAATGAGCTAAACCGTACGGTTAGTTGACTAAAATCTTATGAGTTTAGCTGCCTTGCGATTGCACCACTCACACTCACCATCGCTGCTCTTTGTCCTCGATCTCTCTACTCTAATAACTCACTTAGTCAGATCACTCACACGTTCAAATCCACTCGACCCAAATCTCTCACTTTAAGGAAGAATTATTTTTATATCAAATGTAATATCTTTAAAATCTAATTATTTATCATTAGAATGTGGGAATACATGTTGAGATATGGGGAAAAAATTTGTTGCAAAATTCTTTAATTTGAAAAATAGTCAGGATCCGCTAAAGACTCATAGACCCATTAGATCCACGGGATTAGGATTTGGGTCTCATTTTTCAGACCTGTTGAATCAGAAGCCAGTTTAAATCCATATCCAAAAAATCGATGAGTCTAGATTCAAATGAATTCAGTTTAGATATGACCTATTAATATCCCTATTTACGACTCAAAAATCATTATTCACATGTTATTATTTCAGTATCATCAAGTAATATCCTATCCAAAAAAAAAACACATCATCGATTGCCTTAATTTGATCTAAAAATGTCTTCAAGGACCTCTACAAAAAGGGACTCTTGTTCAAGATGGCACCCTCCTTAGCTTCTTGGACTGGATATCTCTTTTTTCTAGATGTCTCCTATCTCCTCTGTCCTCATCGGAATCACTAATGGATTCCAATGCTACCTTCAAATGCTTAGGTCTCTGGACCATGCTTAAAAAATTGAAGTCTTCAATGTTGTTTGATCGAACTAAAGTCTTTAAGGTTTGTTGTTTTGGAGTTATACTGACATTATAGTAGCATTTGTTACAACCCTTGCCATTTTCATATTGATAAAGAACACGCTTCTTGAATATTAGATTATTCTCACCCAAGTTGATCTCCTCAAATTTCTGTTTTCCACATATGTAGTTGGTCTTAGGGTGGATCCATTTTCATATATACTTGCCATATATAGGGCTGTTTAAAAAACTAAAAATCATTAAACAGATTTCTAAAATGTGAAAATTGAATCATTTTTAGAATCTCAAACTGGTGTGAAATTTTTTTAACTGAATTGAAAAATCGACAGTTTATTCAATTCAATTTGGTTCAAGATTTCAGGACCATTAGTTAACTAAACCAAATTAGATATATTTTTTATTTTTCTTACATTTTTTCTCTGATTTTAGAATTGGCTAGTAATTGGCTCTGTCCAATAAATGGACTCACTTCATAAATGCGCTTATAAAATTTAATAATTTTGGAGGTCACCAAATTTCAAATGACTAATTTGATTGTTAATATTAACAGAATTAAATGACTTTGATTATGTATGTTGTTGTCTTGATCAACTTTATCTAGCCTTTAAATGTACTTGAGATGAGACCATATAACACTCTACAACCATTTAAAAAAATGACAGTTAAAACATTGCAAGTCTATTACTGTTACTGTTAGGCATATTGGGGTATTGAATCTGTGAAAAAAATTCGATCTACTTCTCTTGAAAAGAAGATATGATTATCAATTGAAGACATGAATTCCAAATAGAACATAGATTATAAATTTAATTTTGAAACATAACAAAAGCAGGGTTAATTATTACATACATGCATATGTATGTGTAAAAATAAATAAGGTACGTCTATCAAAAGAAAAGACACTAGACTAAACAAAATATAAAGAACCTGATACATAAAGGCCTACAAAGCTACACTTGCAGAACTAATATTAAAATACTTCAACAATTAAACCATCATACAGTCTGTCACACATTACTGAACCACAGCTTAATATTAAATGATAGTATAGATGACAGCAAAAATATTGATGGAGTTCTTCTCACCACTTCATAGTAAGTGATAGATGACAACAGAAATACCGAAAATAGTGTTAAAAACAAAAGGGAGATTCAACTCCTTCATGTTCAACTAGCTAGACAAATAGATCAAAGGAGGATCTTATTAATGTAGAACCAAACTCTGCACATGTATTTACATAACACACATACACA
>JACYFF010010365.1:5882768-5893610 GCA_017589665.1 Selenicereus undatus | reverse complement strand
TTCAATTGGGAATTAAGGGTTACTCAATCTTGTGGTTAAGCGATTTCAGTTTCATGACAATAGACAACTAAAATAGCCTGACCAGTCTAGCGACCTTTGAGAGAAGGTGTAGATACTTTTAACTTGTAGTCATTTCATTTCAATTGCCTGTGTGGACAAATTCACATGATCTAGTTTACAATCTGAAGAACACGATAGTGTGGTGAACCTTAATTCAGGACTTTCGTTAATATTGATTTGGATAGTAGCAGTAAGTGAAATCATTCGTAATAGACTCTGGCCTAAATATTGTGTTAAAAGTTGGTTCAGTGGTTGAAACCAAGTCCTTGTGGATACGACCCGTACTTGCTGTCGCTAGCGGTATTTTGACTCAACAAGTTTTTGGCGCCGTTGCCGGGGACTTGATTGTTTCAACATCGAAAGCGATTTTAAACGCTTTAGATTAGGCTTTTTTTTTTTCTTTCGCCTTTCCTTTTGCTTCTTGTTCTTTTAGCTTTACTTGAACCTGCTTACGCTTGGTGTAGTTTTGGCTTTGTATGCACAGGCGCAGTCAGAGGGGTCGACCACTCATTCCCTTTGACGCTAAAATCGAAGCCACTGCGCGAAGGCAAAGCGGTGCAAGAAAGAAGCAATCGCAACAAGATACCACCATGGGCGAGCCAAATCCCACGGTCCTGTGGGACTATGTCCTACTGCAGGCCACCAGCCCCACTTCATCCATAGTGAATTCGGCCGTCGAAGCAAACAACTTCGAGTTGCGGCTCGCCCTTGTATCCTTCGTGGAGAAGGATCAATTCAGTGGGCGTCCCATGGAGAACCCTCACATTCATCTTCGCAACTTCTTGGCGAAGTGTGACACGATCAAGCTCAACGGGGTCTCCGCTGATGCCATCAGACTTCGGCTCTTCCCGTTCTCGTTGACGGACTGGGCCCGTGACTGGCCCCTCAATGAAGAGCCCAATTCCTTCACCACCTGGGAGGCATTATCAACTACATTTCTGAGCAAATACTTTCCCCCAGGCAAGACCGCTAAGTTGAGAGCGGAAATCACCTCATTCTCTCAACGAGGCGACGAGTCCCTTTATGAGGCGTGGGAAAGGCTCAAAGATCTTCAACGCCAATGCCCTCACCACGGAGTACCCGACTGGCTTCTAATCCAAACATTCTATAATGGATTAGACCAGTCCCTGAAGATGTCAGTTGACGCCGCAGCTGGCGGTACACTTATGGGGAAGTCGATAGAGGCTGCAAAGGCCTTGTTGGAGGAGATGACCTCCAACAACTACCATTGGTCCAACGAGATGGCAGCTCCCAGGAGGACTGGTGGGGTTTATGGAGTGGACGTTGTCGATATGCTGGCTAGCAAGGTGGATGCTTTAGCGTAGCGTTTTGATAGGCTTGGAACTTTATCTCTAGGGAGTCTAGGGGGTAGCCCCTCGGGTGCAATGTTTGAAGTTGGGGCTCTTTGTGAGATTTGTGGCATTCAAGGCCACGTTACTGCTGAGTGTCAATCCACTTTCTCAGGCGTTGAACATGCCAATGCAATGCAAAATTATGGCCAATGCCCACAAAATAACCCATTCTCAAACACATACAACCTCGGTTGGAGAAACCACCCAAATTTCTCCTACCGCAACAACAATCCCATGCCACCCACTATTTCCCAACCATAGCCCCCCGGTTTCCAATACAAAGCACCTTACGCCCCACCTCCCCAACAACAACCTCCCCCATAACCCAAGTTCAATCTAGAGAGCCTCATGGAGCGCTTTATAGCAACTCAAACGAAAACCAATGAGGCACTCAGTGAGTCGGTAACCCAGTTGACCTCAAAGTTTGACTCTATGGCTACTCACCAGAAGATGACGGACAATCAAATCGCTCAAATTGCACAGCAAGTGAGCCATTTATCTAGACCCCAGGGACAGCTGTCAGGTCAACCTGAGACCAATCCAAAGGGTCAGATGAATGCTATTACACTGCAGAGCAACAGGGAGTAGAGGAAGGAAGCTGATGATGAGGATGGTGTCACCAGGGAGGCTCCTAGTGATGCCATGAGTGAGAGGGCCCATAATGAGAAGCCTAAGGAGGATGCAACAGAGAGTACCCCCTCTTATTTAAAGTCTTACAAGCCTCCTGTCCCCTATCCTCAAAGGCTAATAAAGGTTAAGGAGCAGCACAAGTATGACAAGTTTCTTGAGATGTTAAAGAAATTCCACATCAATATTCCCCTTTTAGAGGCCATTACCAACATGCCTTCTTATGCCAAGTTCTTAAAGGATTTGCTCTCCAATAAAGGAAAATTACTCGAGAATGCCATGGTGCCTCTCACTGACGAGTGCAGTGCGATCATTCAAAACAAGCTCCCTCCTAAGCTTTCAAATCCAGGCAGTTTTTTCATTCCCTGTTCTGTCGGGGGCCTGACCATCAGCAGAGCATTATGCGACCTTGGGGCTAGTGTGAGTCTTATGCCATACTCCGTTTGTAAGAAATTACAAGTGGGGGATTTAAAACCCACTACCATCTCCCTGCAGCTCGTTGATCGATCTGTCAAGTACCCTCTTGGTGTTCTTGAGGATGTCCCACTATAAGTGGAAAAGTTCTTCATCCCATGTGACTTCGTGGTTATGGAGATGGAGGAAGATTCCCGCATCCCTATCATTCTAGGGCGACCTTTCCTGGCCACTGCGGGAACTATGATAGATGTAAAGAACGGCAAGCTTTCCCTTCAAGTAGGGGATGAGAAGGTGGAGTTTAGCTTGCCACAGGCTATGGCTTCTCCCACTTCAGGCGACTCATATTGCAGAGTCGATGTACTAGAGAAAGCCCTCAATGAGGAGAGAAAGGCTAGATTTTCTGTGGAGGATCCATTGGAAGCCGCTTTGACCGGTTGCCATGTCATTAACTCCGGTTCAACTGAGAATGAGGAGTATGCCAGACTCCTCAATGAGTCTCTTGCCTACCTGCCTAGGCAGTCCCATAGAGACATCTTCGCTGTGGAGGAGCCTACCCTCAAGAAGGAAGAGGAATGCTCACCGAAGGTAGAATTAAAACCTCTACCTCCCCATCTCAGGTATGCATTTCTGGACTCCTCCCATCATTATCCCGTTATCGTTAATGCTAACTTGGATGGCCCCCAATTGGAACAATTGTTGGATGTGCTTCGTAGGCATAAGAGTGCCATCGGGTATAGTATTGATGATATTCGGGGACTTAGTCCTTCGTTCTACATGCATCGCATTTTTCTTGATGACAGTCATCGCCCGTCTCGACAACCTCAACGTCTTTTAAATCCAAACATGCAAGAGGTTGTTAAGAAGGAGATTCTTAAGTTGCTTGATGCTGGAATTATCTACCCTATCTCGGATAGTGAGTGGGTAAGTCCAGTACAGGTAGTTCCCAAAAAGTGAGGTATGACTGTCATAAAGAATGAGCGTAATGAACTTATTTCTACCAGGACTATCACCGGGTGGCGAATGTGCATTGATTATTGCCGATTAAATCAAGCCACCGGGAAAGATCATTTCCCCCTCCCCTTCATTGACCAAATGTTGGAACGATTGGCAAGACATTCATTCTTCTGTTATCTGGATAGTTATTCAGGTTTCTTTTAGATTCCTATCCATCCTGATGATCAGGAGAAGACGACTTTCACGTGCCTGTATGGCACCTTCGCTTATCGAAGGATGCCATTCGGATTATGCAATGCCCCTGCCACTTTCCAACGCTGCATGACCGCCATATTCTCTTATCTTATTGAAAATATCATGGAAGTGTTTATGAATGACTTCTCCGTTTATGGAGGTACCTTCACAATTTGCTTAGAAAACTTAACCAAGGTACTCCATAGATGTGAAGAAGTCAACCTGGTGTTGAATTGGAAAAAATGTCACTTTATGATACAGGAGGGAGTAGTACTTGGTCATGTCATTTCTGCTAGGGGCATAGAGGTGGATAGAGCAAAAGTTGAGGTAATTGAGCGATTGCCCCCTCCTACTTCAGTAAAAGGGGTAAGGAGTTTCCTTGGTCATGCGGGGTTCTATCATCGCTTTATCAAGGATTTCTCCAAAATTACTAAACCCCTCACTCAGCTGCTCAGCAAGGATGCCCCGTTTATTTTTACTGATGAGTGCCATGAGGCTTTTTGCAGGATCAAACAGGCACTAATTTCTGCCCCCGTCAGACAACCGCCAGATTAGGATCTTCCATTCGAGATCATGTGCGATGCCAGCGACCATGCGGTAGGGGCAGTTTTGGGGCAAAGGAAAGATAAGAAGCCAGTGGTGATCTACTATGCTAGCAGAACACTGGATGGGGCCCAGCAAAACTACACCACTACTGAGAAGGAGTTGCTTGCAGTCGTGTATGCATTGGAAAAATTCAGGCCTTACCTACTATGTCCAAGGTCATTGTGTACACAAATCATTTTGCACTCAAGCACCTCCTTGGAAAAAAGGATACTAAGTCTCGCCTCATCCGATGGGTTTTGCTACTCCAAGAGTTTGACCTGGAGATCAAAGACAAAGCGGGAGCCAAGAATGTCGTGGCCGATCACCTTTCCAGGCTCATTATTGAGAGCCACGACCTCCCCATCGATGATGCTTTTCCTGACGAACATTTTATGGGCATCACCTCAGCACAAGCACCATGGTTCGCCGATTATGCGAACTACCGAGCTGTCGGGATCCTCCCCCATGAGTTATCCTTCCACCAGAAGAGAAAATTCCTCCACGATGTCAGGACATATTTTTGGGAAGAACCCTATCTCTACAAGTTGTGCAAGGATGGGATTACCAGGCGATGCCTTCTTGAGGAGGAAATTCAGAGTGTCATCTCCCATTGTCACGACTCTCCTTATGGAGGACATGCTAGCACCTCCAAGACAGCTGCTAAGGTGCTCCAAGCGGGGTTCTTTTGACCCTCACTCTTCAAAGACGTCCATGCATATGTCCGTGCTTGTGATCGCTGTCAACGGACGGAAAATCTGTCCAGGAAGAATGAGATGCCCCTTAACTTCATCCTTGAAGTTGAGATCTTCGATGTTTGGGGCATCGACTTTATGGGACCTTTCCCGTCTTCGAGGGGAAACAAGTATATTCTAGTCGCTGTGGATTATATCTCCAAGTGGGTGGAGGCCGTAGCTAGCCCTACCAATGACTCCAGAGTTGTGGCTAAGCTCTTTAAGAAGACTATTTTCCCTCGTTTTGGCATCCCGAGGGTGTTAATAAGTGACAATGGATCGCACTTCACAGAGAAGAAATTGGAAACACTTTTGAAGAAATATGGAGTGCATCACAAGTTTGGACTTGGCTACCACTCTTAAACTAGTGGCCAAGTCGAGATCTCCAACCGGGAAATCAAGTCCATTTTAGAGAAAACGGTTGCAAGATCACATAAGGATTGGGCGGACAAGCTCGATGACGCCCTTTGGGCCTACCGCACGACCTTCAAAACCCCTATTGGGACCACTCCATTTCGGCTCGTCTATGGCAAGTTCTGTCATCTCCCTGTGGAGTTAGAACACAAGGCTTACTGGGCCATCAAGCACTTCAACTTCGATTTGAAGTCCGCAGGGGAAAAGAGGATGCTGCAGTTAAATGAGCTCGAGGAGATTCGATTGGATGCCTATGATAGTTCACGGCTCTACAAGGAGCGAACTAAGAGGTGGCACAACAAGTTCATCAACCGCTGCGAGTTTCGGAAAGGTGACTTGGTTCTCCTTTTCAATTCCCGCTTGAAGCTCTTCCCGGGAAAGCTTCGTTCTAGTTGGTCGGGCCCCTTCAAAGTGTTGAAGGTGTACCCATTTGGGGTTGTTGAAATCGGCACTGAAACTACCGGCCCGTTCAAGGTGAACGGGGCGCGCTTGAAACACTACATTGCCGACGAGTCTCTTGAGGGGAAGGTCACAGTTACCCTCCCTGACATTTCTTCTCGTTAGAGATCCTCATGGTCAAGCTAAAGACCTAAAATAAGTGCTTCTTGGGAGGCAACTCAATCTTTATTGCTTTAAAAAAAAAAATCGGGGCATTGAGAGGAAAAAAGATTCCAGAAAGAAAAGAATTGTGTGAGGTTTAGAGGGCAGAAAGCTGGCATAGGCACCCCATGCCGTATGGCATAGGCATGCCACCCCTCCTCGTGACCTGAAAAAAAGGCACGAAAAACAAAGAGCCATTGCACAACAAATTGGCACGGTCGTGTTGTGCCTATAGGCACGACCGTGCCAAAACTGATTTCACTGCGGCAGACCGCAGCGTGGCACGGTCACACCGTGCCTAGTGGCACGACCGTGCCACATTAAAACACGGGCAAAACGCCCGTTTTTCCTTCTTCTTCTTCCTTCCTCCATTCAACCTCCATTCTTTCTCTCTCTACAAACCGAATTCGCCCCTCTCTCTCACCATACCCACGCACCTCACACACCCCAAATCCTCCAATTCTCTCATTTTTTTCTTCCAATTTCTTCAGTTCTTCCACCCCCATCCACTTTCCTCTTTAAATTGCTCATCTTTTCCTCCCCAACTCACGCCCCTCCCGCACTCACTTTCTCTCTCTACAACCCTAACCTCCATTGTTGAGGTTGAAGGTGGTAGAGAAAAAAATTCACCTCTCCCTCTTCACTTGGGCCCCGATCTGTTGGTAATTTGCATAATGGGCAAGAAACGTGCTGTGGAGACTTCAAGGGCTTCATCCCTTCCCAAGAAATCATCACGGGCAACCTCTTCTTCCGCTGCCACTGCTTCTGCTAAAGGTACCAAAGATGCATACCCTCTTATTTTACCTGCTAGCACTAGGGGTTTGCAGTTTGTGAATGATGAGCAAAAGTCCCGATATGAGCTTTTAGTCACTAGGAACACTAGTGAGCAGAAGTATTTTTATGCTGATTCTTTGCGCTCTTTGGGACTGTTGGATGATTTGTTGACTCTGCTTGGTAGGTTAGGATGAACTGAATATATAAACATGTAATGCACATCCTATGACCGCCTTATGGTTGAGTTCTTAAGTTCATTAGCTGTTGATTGGGATGGTAGTTATATTGGTCAGGAAGTCGCCATTTATTTTCGAATGTTTAACATTGACCACCGGATGAGTTTGAGAATGTTTAATGTGCTTTTGAGATTTCCGGTGGTCGATGGGGCTTATAGGGATGTGCCCTCCTTGTGGAGACCTGACCCTGTTTGGTTGAGCATCACCTGCTCCAACCGAAAGGAGTATACTGATAGGTGGGGGAGACCTTGGGTTTTTGATCCCCGGCAGGCCAAGGCCACTGACATTTGCAATGTCAATTTGCAGTACCTACAACGCCTCACCTCTAATATTGTATTCGGCTGTAACGACAACCAAAATTGTTGTCGGAAGGCCGAATTGTTTATTATTTGGTGCGCCTTGTCAGGTACCGCTATTTACACGGGGACCTTCATAATCCGCCACTTAGCGGAAGTCGCCAAGACTAGCAACAGGAACGTCATTAGCGTTGGTGGTACTGTTACCACCATCGCTAATGCCCTGGGCTACGACTCACGACTCTCCGCTCTTGAGCCTCACTTCCTAGGTAGTTACCTCGACCTTGGTACCCTACACCATGTGCACATTATTGATACCAGAGGTGGCACCATTCGATACCCCTACCACAAAACCATCCTTTTCACCTTTCCTGCTACTGAGCGTACCGCGGTCGCTAATAAAAGAAACTGGAACTGCAACCGGCGGATGATTAGGGCAACTGTTCTCCCTCGAGAGGAATAGTTAGCCGTTGATGAGGGGCTTGAGGCCAATGAGGGTGAGGATGAGGAGGATGAGGAGGAGGACATTGATGCGGGCCACGGGCAGCCCGAGCCCGAGGACACCCCTGCTACGGAGGCGTCTATCCTACCACCTCCACCACCACTTTACCCACCTTTCACACACGAGATGGGCAGGCCTTCTTCTTCAGCGGCATACATGCCGCTCGACCCTGCCTTTCTCTAGTCTTTTTTCACCCTCCAAGTGGAGGTTTCCGGGCTTCAGGAAGGCTTCACCGGCATGCGTGACGACATTGGTCGTCTTTCTGGGCGCATGGACTCCATTGAGGAGGGAGTCTCTTATTTTCGCAATTTCGTTGACCGCCAGGAGGAGCGGGAGCAGCGACAGATTCAGAGGGAGGAGGAACGGGCTATGAGGGAGGCCCGCGAGTACGAGGAGCGTCGGAGGATGAACGAGCTACTTTGGCGCCAGTCGGAGTTTATTCGACAGATAAAGGAGCATTTACGCTCCTTTCAAGGCGATTAGGGTAGCTCCTCATCCTTTCCATCTTACGACCCCTTCACCTTCCAGCCATTTCCTTCGCATTTCTGGGCCCCTCCAGCGCTAGACGACACCCAGTGACTGTCCGTGTCTTCCCCCCTCCTCTTCTTTTCTTGTGCATCATTTTTTCATTGAGGACAATGAAGGGTCCAAGCATGGGGGGATTCTGTTTAGTGGGGTGCACTGTATGCATTATACATATTTTCTTGCATTTAACACTTTAGGTTTCATTCTAGTTTAGCAACATGTTTAGGGTGCATTAGTTTTCCTTTTATTCATCCATTTAGCAAAGCATGTAGGATAGTGCATATAGATAGGTAATGCATTGTATATATTTTATTTTCTAACCCTTGGCCTCAAGTGGACATTTGTCGAGTGGAGCTTTACAAGACTGCGAGGTAATTCTTCCAACTCTACTCTTCATTTATTTACTCCTAGACTGCTTAGGGTGATTTATTATTTTCGTCGTTTCACTTTTTGAGCAAAAAAAAAGGGGTTTTGAAAACCCCTCCTATGACGATGCCCAATCCATTGTGGATCAGTTGGTTGGCATGGTTGTGCATTACTTGTGGATTGTTTGTGGCAAATGCCTTTGGTTGATGATTTTTGAAAGCGTTTTGACCACATTATTTGGGTTGCATATTGTTTACCCTTGAACCCCCTCACCATGATTGATTATTCCATTTAGTGGGACATCCGTGGGACTAGTTGTGTGTCTAGTAGTGTAACCCGTGAGATTTTGAGCCTATAGACTAATCCATCAACTTAGTCTCATATTCGTTTTCATATGTGTCTCTTCCATGATGACATCTCTAAAACTTGCTTGGATTCTCTTTGAAACCGCATTTAGCATGTACGTAACGATGAAATGATAGATGCATTCATTTGTTTTTGAGATACATAGCCAAACTGCCACCTGTAATTTAATGTTTCAACCCTTGCTTACCCCCTTTGAGCCTCATCCATTTTTTGTTGTGAACCTTTCACTGCTAGCCCTTGGCCTAAACACATTCCCTACCTTTTATCCAAAGCTAGTAGAGCAACGCTTCACTGTCCTGTTGGTAGTTGTGGGTGTTATGCACAGTTGTGGTTAATTTGGCATGTAAGGGGGTTGCATCCTCGTAGCTATTTGGGAATTGATCGTTTTGCTATTGTGCATGCCAATCACTCATTTTCGTGTCCCCCGCTTCACTCTGGTACCGCTATTTGGGTTTGAATAAGTGCAAAGCACATCCAAATAAAACCCCTAAATAGGGAAGAAGCCCAAATATGTGCTAAGCTGTTCTTCCGGGAGTTCAAGGCCTAATAAGCCACGAACTACCCACCCGGGCAAAGGAGCATAAGGAGAGAAGCGGAAGCGGAAAAAAAAAAAGAGAGAAAAGTGCTTGGCATGGTGATTTAATGCATTCCCGATGACCCTCCTGTTTTAGGGTGTGTTTGTGTTCCTAATGAGAGTGCGATATGATTTGTTTAAGTGTTGGTTGCTCACTAGCTACGGCTTTCAGCTCCTCACTTCCCAAATTGTTTATCCCCCTCCTACCTACACCCGTAGCCCCATTTCAACCCCGCAAAGTCCTATTGATTGTTGTTGTGTATATTACACTTTCGCGGTGGAGAATTGAGAATCCTATCAAGCCTATGGTAGATTGTTTAATTGGAATAGAGTTGAGTGAACCTTCCTACATCTTAAACACATGTGAGGGAGTGCAGATTACTTTGTTCCCCCTATGAGAGTCACTACCAGGCCCTCTAGTCCACTACTTATTTGGATGCATCTTGATTGGGCGAGGGGTGTGATATGATTTGATGATATGCTAACTTGAGCATGTGGTTTTCCCAACAGTTTGAAATGAACTTGAAAATTGTATTTATGCTTCAAATCACTCCACTGGTTGTGCGCATCTATGTTCGATTCGACTGATTCCCAATTGGCCTTGCCTGAGGAGGCGGGTGGTTAGAGGTTTTTTATCCCCTGTCGATCCATTCATGTTTCAGTCTTGCTTGAGGACAAGCAAGAGATAATCATGGGGGAATTGATAAACCTCTATTTTACCGCCTTTAGGCATGATTTCTATCCCTCATTTTGGAAATTTTTGGTAAAACTTTAAGAGCATAGAAGCTAATTTGCCATTTCTTTACCGCATATGTGCCTAAATGTTATGTGTTTGTATTTTCAGGAGATTAGTTGAAGGAAGTGAGAGAAATAACCTGATGCTACGCCAAATGTGAGCCAAGAAGGAGTGGCACGGTGGCACCATGCCATGCAGCACGACCGTGCCACCCAGGGGAGACTGGAAAACTCAAGACAGCAAAGTGGCACGGTCACCCCGTGCCGCATGGCATGACCGTGCCACTTTAGTTACTCCCGTTTAGTCGTGAATTTGCGTTGTAATCAGCAGTTTTTCCTACTCTCTAATTTTCTCTCTCGAAAAAGGGGCGATTAGGGTTCGTGCACTTTAGATTCATTGTTGTGAGATTCAAGACATCAGATTGGAATTATTTTATGCTTTTGGTAGATTGTCATCGCAATTTGCACAGAGTACCTTCTTCTACCTTTTTCCT
>JACYFF010010365.1:5803502-5820629 GCA_017589665.1 Selenicereus undatus | reverse complement strand
ATATTTATTTAAAATGATGCTTATTTAGATATTTTTAAAATAAATAAAGTTAGTGGTAAAATTGATCTAAAAATTATGTGGATGGTAGTTTTGAACAAAGGGAAAACCTAAGTGGTAAAGTAACCTAATAACTCCCTAGTGAAAGAGGGAGAGAAAAATAAGCTTGAGGAAGATGAGTCACTTACATTGGTGATTTAGTTCCCAAGGGCTTCCTCTTCTCTCTCTCTCTCTCTCTCTTTCTTTCTCTTTCTCTTTCCCCAGCCCTTTCTCAAACTCTCTTTAGTTTGCTCAGGCAAGTTCTTAATTGTGAAACCCAGGGATAGTTCTCTGCATTTTTTGTTTTGGATGTGAGCAAGTCCAAGGCCAAATGCCTCAATACATGCAACTATCTTCGCACCAATAAGGTGTGGACACATGGCAAGTCAGAAATAATAAAGAATTGAAATGCATTTTAGTCAATCCCTTTGCACCTCGCCCCCGCCCCCTGGGGCCCAAAAATAACAGCAAGAAAAAAAAGGAAATAAAACTTGTTGCTATGATCTTGCGGTCAAACTTTGGACAAATGGTGTTGTTCGAGGAAGATAGATATATTGTACATAGTAGATGGCCTCACATCTTTCTGATTCAATGCAAAGTAGCACATTAAAAACTGTTTTTCTTTTTTTGAATAATTTTTTAATTGTACACACCATCAAGAGCCAAATTTAGTTGTAAATAATAAGTGTACATTCCAAACATGGCAAGTTGATTTGGTTGGTATCATTAATTATCTGACATTTACTTTAATTTGGCTAAAAAGTACATGTAACCAAACGCAAAGAAGGAATTAATATTATTACTTGGAACGCAGAAACTACAGACAATGCAACTTGCAGAATAGAAATTATATCATTTCTATGACTCAAATATAAAACAAAAATAAAATTAAGCATCTCTTTTCATTTATGTTTAAACCATCTCTTAAATGTACAAAGCCTAGCAACATCCTTCAGACCTACAATTGAAATGTGACAACATGAAAATATTATTAAATATATTAAAAAAATAAATTAAGCCTTGTTGCCTTTGATGTGCACAAAATTACCTATTCATCAAAATAGACAATAAAAGTATAATATTCACCATATTCTGGACAATTCTATACCTTTTATTCAATTATCATATATTCATATATCAAAATAGACGTCCTAGACTCGCATGTGAATTTCATTTAACATAAATTAGTCATATGTAAATTATAGGTGCAACGCAAGTGCAATGCACGTGCAATACACGTGTAGTGCACACATATTACACTAGTTTATACAACTTTAAAGTTATGGGCCCTAAGTTTCTCTAAATATTTATACGATTTTTTATATATATGTAGAGAAGAGTAAAATATTCTTACCAAGTTGTAACATTTCCTATAATATATTTTTCCAATGGAAAGATTCATAAACTAGTATCTCTAATGGAAATTGACCTTTTTTTTTTGAGTAAAACCTAATTAGAATTTCATTTACAATGAAGTCTAGTTCTATTTAAAAGAACAAAAAAAAATACACTCACGCAATAAATCTAGATCACGTTCAAGGCTCTGGCAAATCTTTCACCGACGAATTCTCCTCGCTAGCCCACCATACAAGAATACAAAATTAGGAAACTTGCCTCCTTTTTTTTCCTTTTTCTAATCTAATCGGCATTATTTTGGAATCCTTAACAAATCTTGTGTTTAGTATTCGAATTTCGAAGGAGTCAACTCAATAAGGGATATACTTATTCTTAAAACCATGTCAGTAAATTATTTAAACAAGTATTAAAATGTCATTATAAGTAAGTATTGTGGTGACATTTTAATACACACTAAATTAAACAAGTATAGTGGCATATTTATGGGCGAAAAAACTTAGTGGTATTTTTCAATAAATGTATAATTCAGTGGCATTTTGATTCAAGAACTCGAATATAGCTAGAATTGCACGAGATTGTAGAAGAATGTCACACTAGACAACATTTAAGTAAAATTATTTATATTATATACATAGATTTGTATTTTTGAACGAACAGGAGTGAATAGAGGCTAGATTTTACTTAGAACATATTATGCCTCCCAACTATTTTTTTTTCCAAATATGTCGTGCAACAAGTTGTGAAAGTACAAACCATCTAAGCGAAATAATGTCTACCGCACTTACATTGGAAAGATCAAAGAGGCCAAGATATAACAAATCGACGAACAGACTATCATGTTCAAAAACTTCAATCCATTAGTGTGCGAATTGGGCCTCTGGACAATTAGGCATAACAAGTACTAGACAAAATAGCTAGTACCATTCACAATTACATCAAAGAAAGTAAACATCTGAGACGAAAAGCAACGTTAATAGTTAACCCCGGAAGAAATATACAATAAAATGAAGCTTCTGCACACCGTCCATAATTTAATTTTGAAAGTTATGTCATCTTAAAAAGAGAGCTTTTGACACCAAAACCAGACTATAAACCAGCTTAAAAATAGAGCGTTTGACTCCAAAACCAGACACTTGAAGCAATATCATTGGATTTATTTTTTACTAATTTACCTGAAAAATGCACAAAGACATGCTAGTCCGAGTACCTTCCAGGTGACCACTGGTGCATTTGGAGAGCCCCTTTTTCTGACCAAAAAAAAAATAAATAAAGATTATTTCATCAACAGAACAATTTGTTCATGGAAAAAAATTCATATGAAAAAAACTATAATTAGTGACTTAATAAGAAAAGAGAGACAATCACCTCCAATGTAAGATGGCGGCCACAGGTCGGAGAGCGGTCGTAGCAACAAGTAACCGAAATGCAACTACGACCCTCAAACTGAACCCATATTGGCTTATGCTGGCTTGCATATTTATATGAAATTGCAATGCCAGCATAGGCGCTTGGCGCAAGCACCATGGTCAACACTTCTAATTTAGCAATGCCCATACTACAGTACAAAAATTTACAATTCTAAGTGTTATGTATGTCATACAGTGTCGCCACATCGTAATTATATGACTCTAGAAGATTCAAAGCATTGGTCTTCAATTTTTTTATTTTTAATTTACTGTGGGATAGAGGACAAGCAAATCCAAAGGAAACAAAACAAAAGAGTTATCACTGTAATCACAATTACAAAGATTGAATTTTTATAAATTGATTTCATTTGAATGGGTATAATCTCTATGAAATATAAAATCCTTTGATTCTTTCTCTTTTAAGGATTGATTTTTCAACCTTTGAATCATAAGGGATCGAGAGCTATTTATAGAAAAGTCTTCCCCTTGAAAGTTAAGATGGGCCTTGATTTGGGTTTTAGGCTTTGACCTGGGTTTTGGGCCTTTCAATCAGGTTTTACCCTAGACTTGTTTGACTTTCGTTTGTTTGGCTTTGACTTGGGAGTCTCTCGGGCTTAGACCGAGCATTGACTTGGAAGTCGCCTCGAGCTTTGACCGAACGTTCACTTGAGAATCGTTTTTTATGTTTGACTTGTGAGTCGGCGTAGGTCTCGACCTTTAACTTTGTCTTTGACTTTGACTTTGACCACTTCTTGACTTTGACGTCGTTCGGAATTCAAGTCGTGACTTGACTTGGTAGTCATCTTGAGCCTCGGTTTGGGCTTTGACTTGAATTTTGACTGAGTCTAGACTTGAAAGTTATTTGGGCTTGACTTGTGAGTCTTTTGAGTTTGACTTGTGATTCTTTTGGTCTGATTAAACTAATTAATAGGGTTGACCTAGTTAATTAATTTAATTTAATTTTGGTACGGCATGAATAAATTTTCAGTGCCTACAATCACATCATTGTATGCTTCTGAAATCATAAATGAAGCTCCAGTCGAACTGGCATAAGTCCAAGAAATTTACTGTTGCTTTTCAGAACGTATCACACATATAATTAAAATTCCAACCTCCTCATCCCTTGCAGTTGCCTCTGTTTTCATTTATGTTCAAAGCATCTCTTAAATGTATAGACCCTGCAGACATCCTTAAAACTTACAATTGAAATGTGACAATATAAAATATATTATTAAATATATAAAAAAATTTTGGTTTCTTTTCCTTAAATGAAGCATCAAGTGATACAAAGCTTACACCAATCAAGTGAAAATATTAGGCCCCAGGTGGAACAAAGACATCAAAAAATTAAGATGACTTTTGATATCATAATGCCTATGCACAAAAGTTGACTATCCAATATCAACCATATAGAATTAAAGATTATTAGCTTGAGAATGCACAAAAGTTGATTATCAACACCACATTATATTGTAGACTGTATCCCCAAATCTATAGACTCATAATATTATAGTCTAAAAAAACTTGCTTTTTATGTTCTTTGCCTCTTGAAACCCTCTTATTATGTTAGTAGAGGCGCTCGCTAGACTTCTGATAATGAAAAAAATAGTGCCAAACCCCCCTCCTCCCTTCAAAGACAACCCTTACGCAAAACCCACCATCTAGGACCTCTTTGTCATAGGATTTGGTTATTCAAAGAATAAAGCTAGCACTTAGAAGAGAATGGATCATTGCAAAGAGAAGATTATTAAACACGTATGCCTATTCAAAAACAACAAACAGCAAATAGGTGTATTGAGCAAAATGCAAGTTTTGAATTGTTTTGACTCATTAAAGATTAATACTAGGGCATTGGAGCATATTAAGGCAAGGAAATTGAAGAAGTTTGACATCTGATCGTGATCACTTGCATTTCTTCTTCTTTCTTCACCCTCCTTCTTCCACTCTTCTCTCTCTCTCTCTCTCTCTCTCTCTCTCTCTCTCTATCCCCAACCCCCCAAGCCCTCTCTTCAGCTTTTTGGTGGGTTGAGATAGCTATATACGTATCTCTCCATTTATAGCCCCCTCCGATTTGGTCCATAATAATACACTAAAAAAACTACGGAAAATTTCGTGGTGGCGTTAGAAGATTAAAGAGAGAAAAGTACTACATATACTATGTTCAATAAATTAGTTTAATTATTGGAGTTGATAGGTTTAAATGCAACAGAGCATTGTTAATTATATTTGATCATCAACATCAACCAATGACATAAAAAAAATGCCAAATTAGTTTAATTAAATGCATTAGCTTAGCTTTATATTTAGGTATTTACAACAATTGGCTAAACAAGTAAACTCATTAAAATTTATCAAAGTGTATGTATATTAAGTGTTTAAGCGAAAAAGAATTAAATTATAACATTTGAAATAGTCACTGATGTCTTAGAGCATTTAAAATTAGGACAATTTTTTGTTTTAAGAAATGTTTGATAACAAATATTGAGTAATTGATGAGTAAATGATCCAGTTTAAATTAAAATCAGATGTGAGTACGTGTAGGATTTAACCATCTAAACCACACAAATTCAAATGATCAATGGCTGGAATGTAAATTAAAAGGGATAGGCCATGAATGCATGATCCATGTGCATAAGATTTGACCATTCTATACATGACACGTGGCTTCCTAGGCCCATCTCTCTCCACCCTGGATTCTAGCAGTTACCTTGATCCATGTAAATAATAAATGAATCCTATGAGTGTTGTCTGAGGAATAAAATTAAAGCTGCATATGATCTATGCATGAATATTTATGTACGTACATACATCAAGATGTGGACCACATCTGTCTTATTAATGCATGCATATGAGCGTAACATCTGATAGACCTATTATGGCTTCTCTTTACCAAGGAAGAGCATCAGAATAGTTTAATTTTGAAACAATAAAAAGGTGTATAAGGAATCTTGGATGCGACGGGTTCATCATATCAAAACAGTGGACCTGTATATTACAATGTAGGGCTTCCCTTTACCAAGGATATTGGATTATAATACTTCAATCTGAAACAATTGAAAGGTACGTATGCATGGAATGCGCATATATGATAGGTGCTTTAAGCCAACTTTTGCAGATTGGAGGAAAAGAGAAGTGTTGGACGGGCCTAATTAGATTAGGCCCGACGGCCACTTAAGTCGTCTAGGGCGACAACCCTAGCTACCCCCTAACCTATATAAAGGGGTTTTAGGGGGTTAGCCTAAAGGGTAAGTGATAGAACACTCCCATCTCTCTCTCCTCATGGTTACCCTACCATCCTTGTCGGTATTCGGGTTTAGGACGTGGACATTATAAGGCGACTCTAGTAGCCGCTAGGATTCCTATTATTACTGAAGAACTGGTATTCTTATTATTGTGGACTATCACCAACAGTATACTTCCGCATTCAGGTTAGTTCTGTATTTATTTCCTACAGTGGTATCAGAGCCAAACTGTTTGGATTAGTCCCGATTGATTAATTAATAGTCTGCTAAACCTGATTTGTTCAAAGCATGCTCATTTATTCGTTTAAATTGCTTAATTTTCGTAATTATGCAACCCTAATATTCAAGCAGCATGCTTATATCGTTAAAGATCATGTCTATGGAGGAATTAAATGTTTCTGTTTTCTTCTAACTTGGCATGCCCAAATTAATTCCTGTAATTATGCCTTAATTGATTACACGCGAGATGATTCTGCCAAACATGTTTCATGATTATTTTTCGCCAAAGACTGAACTCTTCTGATTAGTTTGTACAATACAAACATGCTTCAGCCTAAATTTGAATGACAGACGTGATTAATCGTTACTGAGTATTATGCTACCTTTCAATACAAGCATATTTGTCCAAGCTGTGTGCAATTCATAAGTCAGTGGCGTAAAATCGTTTCCCCTAATCACAATAAAAAAAATAAAAAAAATAAAATTGGTTGTGAACCAAAAACCCTAACCCTAAGAGCCTCTCTTCCCGAAAAGCCTAGCCTTAACAGTTCCTCTGCCACGAAACCCTAACCCTAGAAAAGCGGCGGCATGGACCTCAGTGGTCCACCGCCCTGTCGTCAACCACCGCTTGGCGCCTTTGTGGCCGCTGTGGCGGTGGGCTTTGTGGGGCCTTGGTGGCCTTCGCCAACCACCGCCGACATAGTCCCGGCCAAAACAAAAAAAAAAGGGGGCGGGGTGAGAGAAAAGGAACCGTGTTTACCCATCAGAAAAGACCGCGAGGGGTGGCGCGTGTGTGTCACGCGCCGCCGACGAAGGCAAGTTTTGCTTCCTTCTTCCTCGTTTCGCCACCCACATACACTGATCTACACAACCATAGAAAGAACCCACGAAAACCGCCGTCCATGAAGGCACGTGTACCCACGCGCCACCGCCTCAGTGGCGCGTTGGAGGCGTGGGCGGCATCACCAGACTCGATTTTGGCCGATCTACATGGTGATGGTGTCGATTCTCATCGGGTTGGCGTGGATCAAAGGCTATGAGCACTTTTAGCACCGGTGGGGGCAGCGACCAAACATCATTTGGGCGTGATTTAGGGCCTGGGTCGACGGTTGTAGATCCCAGAACCAACGTGAAATGGAAGGAGGTTGGGGTGCTGGGTGGAGCTCGGTGCTCCACAATCATGGCACCGAAAAGTAGAGAAGCAGAGAGGTCGAGAGTTAGCAGGTGAGAGAGAGGGCTCGGGTGGCAGAGTAAGACCAAGAGGAGAGAGAGAGTTCAAGCCTTTAAACTCCCCATGATTTGGGCCGTATCATCAAAAAAAAGGGAAAGGGGAGGCCCGGTTTTATCTTTGGTTTTGATGGGCCGATTTGTGTGAACCGGTTTGCTTCTTGTCATATTTCATTGATATGGGCTAGGGTAATTTTTGATTGTTTTGCATCGAATTATTTTTCAGTCATTATTGTTTAATTATTATCATTAGTCGTGACATGGTTTTAATTGAATTATAACGATATTCAAGTTGATAAAGTTTCATGCATCTGATTCATTCGTTGAATTAAGGTTTCGAATTAGTTTTAATCCTGGGTGCATGATTTAGTTATAAAAACATTAAATATGTTTAAAGCCATATATGAATTCGTTTGATATGTGCATCAACTTGATATTTGCCTGACCAAGTAACTTGTTATCGATTCCTTGGGTTGAAGTTATATGAATTTGTTTCATATATGAAATTAGTATGTATGATGTAAATTTGTTTTACTCAAACTAAATAAATATGTTTCATAAGTTACATTAATATGTTTAAAGTCATATATAAATTCGTTTTATATATGTGATGATTTAAAATTTTCATGTTAAGTAACTTGTTATCAAACAATTGGGTTGAAGTTATATGAATTCGTTTCATATATATGATTAGTACGTAAGACGTAAATTTGTTTTACTTGAATTTGATAAATATATATGTGATATTTGGATCCCCTTAGTCGATAAATGAATATGTTTCATAAGTTATATAAATATGTTTTATATATGATACTTAGTTACATGACTATGTTTCATGATTTAGCAACTTTATGTAAAATAAAAAAATAAAAAAAATATATATGAGCAATTATAAATCAGTTAATTGTTCAGTTATTGTTGAAGTTAACAAAAATGATTCATTAAGTTCTACATGAACAAGTTTCATGCTCTTATTTGGATATATAGAGTATTTGATTATTTTATGAATTTGTTTCATGAAATTTAAATTTGCAATATTATATGAATGCATTTTATATAATTTGCGAACTTTATTATGAACTTGTTTTATCCAAATTTTAATATCATATAGATCTGTTCTATGTATAATTAATTGCGATTAATAGTTGGATATATTTTATGTTACAAAGTATGTTGCATTCGATGCATGAATAGGTTTCATGTCAGCCACCAATTAGTAGTATTATATAAATGCGTATTATATAAATGAACTACATAGGTTGTAGTAAACTTTGCTAAATTGTTTTAGCACTTGCTCCTTGCCCAAATTAATGGATATGGATTCGTTTTCATGTTACCTGCTAATTATGTAACTTAGCGGTATTTTATGAATTAGTTTCGTGAAATTTAAATTCGTAATATTATAAATGTGTTTATATTTTTGCGATTTACATTTGAATAAGTTTCATATAATTGTATATAAATGTGTTTTATATATTGCTATTTGGGCATTTTATGAAATTCTTTTGTAACATGTTATCATTCGAATATGTTTGGCAATATAGATTCATTTTATTATATAGATGCGTTTCATATAATAATCTGAATTTCACGTTTGATATGTCATTTATAAAGTTCTAGATGACATATTAGTAGTTATATAATGAGATAATTTAATGTAAATTTGATTTACATAAAGCTAGATATCTTTGTGATATTTCTAAAACGTTAATTAGTTTAACCATAATGTTCCCCATAAATCCTGTTTTATGGAAAATTGTGATAAATAAGTTATAAAAACTTCTAATTCATGTTTGCATGAGATGATTATGAGCTTAGCGAAATTTTCGATCATACGACATGGATAATGGAGTTTTTTGATAATTTATTTATTTGAAAATATGCCTAATGTCCACTTTTACAGAGTATATACCCTTAGCTATGGCAATTAAAAATAAGGTTGGTAATTTGTTTACCAATAAGAAAACTTGATAGCGCTGACTATGATACATAATATTAGAAGATTCAGTTTCTTCTAAATGAACGTGAAATGTCACTCATTAGGTTCTAAGTCTCATAGGATGGCAAAGATGGTACAGTTAGTGAACAGTATCTAGAAAACTTAAAAGCATATCAAAAGTGGTTCGAAAATAGATCGACCAAGATGTCATACTTTGTCGTATTGCATCAATGTCGATCTAGCGGGGGAATTAAAAGTCATCCCACTGTTGAGTACGCGTGGGATTAGCTTAACATCAGGTTCGTCCGGATCCATTCCCTCAAAAGATTCTGGACCTAAGATTGGTATTGCAAAAGGGAAAAAGGATAAGGAAATAAAGAGAAGTATATAGCACGTGTGAGTACTATGATTGTGAAAATTAGACATCTTATACTTAGGATTGTCCTAAGTCGATTAAGGTACTTCCTTCCGCAGCCCCTCCTGGATAATGTGTGCGCTCCCAAACATTTGTTGCTAACTATGATCCTTAGTGGATTGTAGATATGGGAGAAATAAAGTACATAGTTCGGGATTGAATTGATCTTTGTGAATTTTCACTACTACTTGGTGGATTCACAAATTGTCGTTTTAGATAACAACGATGAAAGGTGTCCTTGAATTAAAGACGAATCATTCGAGGCCCCTTGAAGGGACTACGTTGTCTTTTCCCAAATACTCTTTATGCACCTGGGGTGCGATGCTTCCTTATGTGTTCTGTCCCTAAGTTTAGTTTTCTTTAATTTTCGTCTAGCTGTCTTGGGCATCACATGACATGGCGATTTGTTTGGTCATATCACATTGAAAGGTGTTTTCAATGGACGAAATAGAGCATTTTTCATCCTTGTCTCATTTTTGAATCTGTCTTAGACGTGCTCATTCTGACCATAAGGGTCAAGATAGAGATAACTAGCTAAAGATGGCCTTTTAAGACCAACTTACTAGGCTTAAAGTGCAAAATGTGAGTTATGTCTAGCTAGTAAAGCAATAGAAAACCCTTTTGTAAGGTTTCAAGGGCATCAAATCCCTTAGCGTTCGTTCACTTTAGACATTTGCGGGTCCATGAATATGAAAGCACATCATAGAGCCATATGCATCCATGATATAGGTATATGTACCTACTATCTCACCGATATTAAGTACTTGATGTGATCATATACTTTATAACGGTAGTAGGATTCAATTGGGACGAAATATTAAAACTCTTCGAACCAATTGAGATCATGAATATTTTCTTTGTGAAACAAAATCCCGCAATGTTGATTTTCTTAAGGATGAGTTTCTTAGCATTTGGTGAAATTTAAAAGGGCCTCAATTTGTATACGTTACAATAAGACCTTCAACCACCTCTCGGTGAGGGGGAGGATTTGAATTCTCATTAAGGCACCGAGGGTGGTACACCACACCTTCCTCATTTGATAGGAATGGTGAAGGTTTGTCTGTTAAGGAGAATGAGATTCGTTCTCAATCTCCAAATGTTGAGGAGAGTCATTCCTGAACATGTAGTTAGTCCTCACGTTCAGGATCCCACCTCCAATTGATAGTGGGAGTAATCTTCTTTCCCTAATCAGGGTTCCATACCTCTTAGAGAAAGGGGGAGAAACTCTTGGTCCCATACCTCTTAGAGAAAAGGGGGAGGGATTTTCCACATAAGCAGACAAATAATGAAGGTCCCAGGATCCCAAGAATTGTGCATGGATAAATTCCTCGACGATATTTTCAAATCGAAGAGGAAATATTCCTATGCACATCCCTTGGGAATTGAGGGATCTACCTCCTGTCAAGAGACGGCTGGTTCACCAAATTACAAAGAGTGATTGAATGCAATAAGGGATGAGATGGACTCACCGACAGGGTTTAAGAACTCATTGAAACTCCACCCCGATGTAAGTCTTCAAGATAAAACAACAGGTGGATAGTTCAATTAATAAGTTCAGGCCCAGATATCCCTAGCCCTGGTTGCCCATTCGGACTTAGAGTTGTTCGGAATGGACGTAAAGGTTGTCTTTCCCAATGGTGACCTTGAGAAAGAGATTTATATGGACCAACCCATTGATTTTGTATCAAAGGGATAAGAAGACAATGTGTGTCATCTTAAAAGGTCCACATGTGACCATTGTGTATGTTGAAAGATCAACATGGGGATTACGTTCCTTATGTTGATAACATACTATTAACTAATAACTAGGGAACAACTTGGAAATGATCTAAGCTACTAAAAGGTGGTTATCCTATGTCTTTGAGACAAAGGACACAGGTGAAGCTAGGTATGTCCTAGGAGTGGAAATAATCCAAAACTGTCCCAAGAAGCATGCGTCAAAGTGGCTTGGAACAACTTTTGGGTCCATAATTCCTACCCCATAGATACTCCAATTGAGAAGGGTCCAGCCCTGAGTCTTGCTCAATGTTCTAAAACAGATGACAAAAATAGAGATAGTGAACAAATGTCCTTAACCCTAGTATCATAGTAAGCTTAATTAAAGTCATGTTATGTACATGACCTGATATTGCTTTGCGGATAGTTTGATAAGTCGTTATCAGAGTAACCCAAGGCTTCCTGATTGACAAGTCATCAGGAGAATCAACTGCTAACTTCGTGGCATTGATAACTCAGCGTTTTGCTATCAAGGAGCAAACCTCAAATTGAGAGGATGCTCAAATTTTGATTGGGGTAGTAACTCGGATAAGTCTAAGTTAACCTCAGGACATGTCTTCACCCTGAGTGGGAGAGCCATGTCATGGTGCGGCAAAGAAGCATAGCTGCACAACAATGTCGGCTATGGAGGTAGATTGTGTATCTTGTACCATAGAGACAAAAAGCATTGTCATTGGGTATATAAATATAGACTAATAAGGTGATTATGTTCACTTAACTAAACTCATTCCTAGTGATGTGTCTAAAACTCATTGGTTGAGTCTTGGATTTCATAAGGTTTGGTATCTAGACATGTTCTGTTACATGATGGACATGTTTTCTTCTATGAGCGTGATGCTCATTGTTGTACGTTAGGCATATTGAAATGTCACAGGCTTCTGATTGGCCTAGTCACACAGGCAATCGCCCTGACGCCTGAGTAGCAAGTAGGATGAGACGTAATCATATTGGCACTAGGTGTGCAATATCGATAACTCATACTAGAAGTGTATGAATGAGAAGTACTCGCCTTAGTAAGACTAAGATGAGACTCAAGGGAGTCGAGTATGAAATAAGTTTTCATATTGAAGCCTTAAAAGCCGAATCTTGAGTGTCAAGACCAACATTCAGTATGTTGATCTAGTGGCTCAGGTTAGATTTTTGAGTGAAAATCTAGACTGACGATTCGCATGACATAAAGAGTGACGAACCCAGCTAAGTGGGAGTTGTGCCATGACACACATCTCATACTGTGTGTGCTTGTAAGACGACCCATAAGTGGGGGTGACAATTGAATTTCCTTTCACTTGTCACTGTGTGACCCTATGGACGATGACCCTTTGACTTAAAGCTATGATATTAAGTCAAAGCTTAATGATGCTACTTTAATGTGATTCTCAAGAGCCATGATGTATACGGTTCAGCGAGAACACGTTAGGAAAGCAATTAAGCCAAGATGAGATTTCATGAGTGTTTAAGGAAAATTTATCCACCATCACCATATCAGCCCGGGCGATTATGTTGAGAACATAATCATATGATATATCAGGCATAAGGGACTGAAGATGCCACTGGTGATGTCTTGGGATATTTTTGGGGTATCGTATTTCGTGAAAGTGTTATGTTAGTTGGATGGTAACTTAATATAACACTACTTGTTATTTTTGGTCGCACGTTCTATTCCTGGTATGAAACGTAAGGAGTTGTGATACGTAGAGAATACGTGTTTTACGGCCTAAGTGGCCGAGTGGGAGCTGTTGGACGGCCCTAATTAGATTAGGCCCGACGGCCACTTAAGTCGTCTAGGGCGACAACCCTAGCTACCCCCTAACCTATATAAAGGGGTTTTAGGGGGTTAGCCTAAAGGGTAAGTGATAGAACACTCCCATCTCTCTCTCCTCACGGTTACCCTACCATCCTTGTCGGTATTCGGGTTTAGGACGTGGACGTTATAAGGCGACTCTAGTAGCCGCTAGGATTCCTATTATTACTGAAGAACTGGTATTCTTATTATTGTGGACTATCACCAACAGTATACTTCTGCATTCAGGTTAGTCCTGTATTTATTTCCTACAAGAAGGAACCATATTTGAGCAAGGGTATATATTTTCATGAATATTAAGCATATATGTTTATATTATAATATTTACTTCTATTAAAAAGAAGAAATTAAAGATGCGATAGATAAAAAAAAGTTACAAACCCTCACATATATTTATGTATGTCATAAGAGATTTTGGTAACATATTAAGCATATATGTTTATATTCCCACAATAGTTTTTATCTGAAAAAAGTTTTTAATTTTTTAATGTCAAAGGGTTTTTTTTTTGGGGGGGGGGGGCAATTATGTAGTTGGGTAGAATAGATTAAATTTAACCAAAGGTATAAAACAATATAAGAACTAATCCTCAAACAGAGGAATAGACAACCAACTAACTAAACAATCCCACTAATAAATTAATCAAAAAAATAGTAAAGATAATAATTTATTCAACCCAAAAGAATTGAAGAAGACCACATAACCTCAATGAAATTATCCTAATGACTCTATTAAATCTTCACAATGGATCATTAATTGTGATTATTAAAACTTAAATGTGTTTGATTCATATAATATACACACTATACAGTGTCACTAAGTCGTAATTATATGACTCCAGAAGATTCAAAGGATTGGTCTTCAATTTTTTTATTTTTAATTTTTCTGTGGGATAGAGGACACGCGAATCCAAAGGAAACAAAACAAAAGAGTTATCACTGTAATTATAATTACAAAGATTCAATTTTTATAGATTGATTTGAATTGAATAGGTACAATCTCTATGAAATACAAAATCATTTGATTATTTCTCTTTTAAGGATGAATTTTTCAACCTTTGAATCATGAGGGGTAGGGGGCTGTTTATAGGAATACCTCTCTCTTAAAAGTCAATATGAGCCTTGACTTGAGTTTTGGACTTTTCAATGAGGCTTTACCCTAGACTTGTTTGACTTTCGTTTGTTTGACTTTAATTTTGACTTTGACTTGGGAGTCTCCCGAGCTTGGATCAAGCATTGACTTGGAAGTCCCCCGAGCTTTGACCGGACGTTCACTTGAGAGTTGTTTTTTACGTTTGGCTTGTGAGTCGACGTAGGTCTTGACCTTTAACTTTGACCTTTGACTTTTGACTTTGACTTTGACCGCACCTTGACTTTGATGTCGTTCGGACTTTAGGTCGTGACTTGACTTGGTAGTCGTCTTGAGCATCGGTTTGGGCTTTGACTTGAATTTTTACTAAGTCTGAACTTGGAAGTCATTTTGGCTTGACTTTTGAGTCTTTTTGTCTGATTAAACTAATTAACAGGGTTGGTGTAGTTAATTAATTTAATTTAATTTTGGTACGGCATGACTAAATTTTCAGTGCCTACAATCACATCATCATATGCTTCTGAAATCATAAATGAAGCTCTAGTCGAACTGGCATAAGTCCAAGAAATTTACTGTTGCTTTTCAGAACTTATCAGACATATAATTAAAATTCCAACCTACTTGTTTCATAACATTAACATCCCTTGCAGTTGCCTCTGTTTTTATTTATGTTCAAAGCATCCCTTAAATGTATAGACCCTGCATACATCCTTAAAACCTACAATTGAAATGTGACAATATGAAATATACTATTAAATATATAAAAAAAATTTAGTTTCTTTTCCTTAAATGAAGCATCAAGTGATACAAAGCTTACACCAATCAAGTGAAAATATTAGGACCTAGGAGGAACAAAGACATCAAAAATTTAAGATGACTTTTGATATCATAATGGCTATGCACAAAAGTTGATTATCCAACATCAACCATATAGAATTAAAGATTATTAGTTTAAGAATGCACAAAAGTTGATTATCAACACCACATTATATTGTAGACTGTATCCCCAAATCTATAGACTCATATTGTAGTCTAAAAAAACTTGCTTTTTATGTACTTTGCCCCTTGAAACCCTCCTATTATATTAAAGAGAGAAAAGTACTACGTATAGTTTGTTCAATAAATTAGTTTAATTATTGGAGTTGGTAGGTTTAAATGCAACAGAGCATTGTTAATTATATCTGATCATCGCCATCAACCAATGAGATTAAACAAAATTTCAAATTAGTTTAATTAACTGCATTAGCTTCTGCCTTCTCTATGAAGTCAAGACTAGAAGTCATTTATTTGATCAAGATCATCATCAATGAGATAGTGATTGCTTATGTGATTGACAAAACTTCATCAGATGTGTACTAATATTTCAAAAAAAGGAAAATCAACGAAATGAAATACAGCTCCTCATAAGAACCAAAACCATATAATCTATTCATCCTAAACAATATGAGAGAGATTTTCTTCACCAAACTTACCCTACCAAAGCCATTCTACATATACTTTTTTTTTTGGTAAGTCCAAAGCCATTCTACATATACTCTTCATTTTCAGGAGCTTGTTGCAATCTCAGGAAATTTAGTTGCAAAGTTAGGGCTCGTGAGGTTCGAATCACTATGAGGAATGCAGATCTGAGGCCAATGTTATGGGTTGCAGCAAGTTTGATGATTAATTTTTGGACATGGTTTGAAATGAAGGAGCTAGGGCTTAAGCCTTTGATGTCTGGACTGTGGCACTGGGGGGATGCAAAAATGACAATGAGAGCATGGAGGAAGCCCTTTCTTCTGTGGGTTTTTTTAATATATATTTAAAATGATGCTTATTTAGATATTTTAAAAAGAAATAAAGTTAGTGATAAACTTGATCTAAAAATTATGTGAATGGTAGTTTTGAACAAAGGGAAAACCTAAGTGGTACAGTAACCTAATAACTCCCTAGTGAAAGAGGGGGAGAAAAATAAGCTTGAGGAAGATTGAGTAACTTACATTGGTGATTGAGTTCCCAAGGGCTTCCTCCTCTCTCTCTCTCTCTCTCTCTCTCTCTCTCTTTTCTCTCTCTCTTTCCCCTGCCCTCCCCCCAGCCCTTTCTGTAACTCTCTTTAGTTTGCTCAAGGAAGTTCTTAATTGTGAAACCCAAGGATAGTTCTCTACATTTTCTGTTTTGGATGTGAGCAAGTCTAAGGCCAAATGCCCCAATCCATGCAACTATCTCCACGCCAATAAGGTGTGGACACATGGCAAGTCAGAAATAATAAAGAATTGAGATGCATTTTCGTCAATCCCTTTGCACCTTGCCCCTGCCCCTTGGGGCCCAAAAATAACAGCGAGAAAAAAAGAAAATAAAACTTGTTGCTATCATCTTGTGGTCAAACTTTGGACAAATGGTGTTGTTCGAGGAAGAGAGATATATTGTACATAGTAGATGGGCCCACATATTCCTGATTCAATGCAAAGCATCACATTAAAAACTGTTTTTTTTTTGGAATAATTTTTGAATTGTACACACCATCAAGAACCAAATTTACCTGTCAATAATAAGTGTACATTCCAAATATGGCAAGTTGATTTGTTTGGTATCATTAATTACCTTACATTTGCTTTGATTTGGCTGAAAAGTACATGTAACCAAA
>JACYFF010010365.1:5792580-5803492 GCA_017589665.1 Selenicereus undatus | reverse complement strand
TTACCTTACATTTGCTTTGATTTGGCTGAAAAGTACATGTAACCAAAAGCAAAGAAGGAATAAATATTATTACTTGGAACGCAGAAACTATAGATAATGCAACTTGTAGAATAGAAATTATATCGTGCCTTTGACTCAAATATAAAAAAAATTAAAATTAAGGATATCTTTCATTTATGTTTAAACCATCTCTTAAATGTATAAACCTTGCCAACATCCTTAAAACCTACAATTGAAATGTGACAACATGAAAATATTATTAAATATATAAAAAAATAAATTAAGGCTTGTTGTCTTTGATTTGCACAAAATTACCTATTCATCAAAATAGACAATAAACGTATAATATTCACCGCATTCTAGACAATTCTATGTCTTTATTCAATTATCATATATTCATATATCAAAATAGACAAAAATGACGATGACAACGACGGCCTTAGTAATTTTGTGATTTGATTAAACCCCGTTTTGAGTTTTTATTTTTAAATATATGCACAATCTCTCATATTTTTCTAATTTTAAGTTAATTAACATTGTCACAATAACTTGAAAGTTTAGATTATATCTATTAGAATATAACATAAATATAATTATTTTAATGAACTTCGAAGCTCATTAAAAAAAATCAAATTCAAAAACCCGTGACTAATGATTTATACTTCCATATGATGGATCTCACGCATTAATGAAGAATATGTGTTACGTAACAGTTATATGTTGCTTGAAAAATTGTTATTGAATCATAAAACACACGTTATAGTCATGAGCTTGTAATATCTAATTACATAAGTTTTACTCCATTAGTCCCGTCTTTCCTCTAATTGAAGATGACTTAAATCACATTTAATGAATTTTCAACAAATTTTCCTAGAAAATTTAATATATTTTGATCAAAATGAACTTAACGATGATATCACAAACCTTTTGTAAGTGTACTTTTGAGTTTTGAATAACAATATTATAAAATTCTGTCCAAGATTATTTGATAAACTTTTTGATCCATAATACTTTAGGTTAGATCACACGAGTATCAAATTGGTTAGGTAGCAATTTAAGAAACGGTTCACTAAAGTTGTTGAATTAGGTCAAGTCATAGAATCAGCATGGGTAAGCTCAAGAATATGTTGCCCAAAGTTGTCGAATAAGGTCAAGTCATAAATTCGTACAGGTAAGCTCAAGAGTCAAGACTAGGTTCCTTGATAAAAAGATGAAGTGAAAAACGAACTTGTGCATATTTATTTCATATTTTAATCATCATAAAAATAATGATGAGAATGATGAGAATGAAGAGGAGGAGTTGTTTAAACCCTTAAATGTATACACCCTACCCACATCCTTAAAACCTACAATTGAAATGTGACACAAATATATACAATAATTAAATTAAGCCTTGTTGGCTTTGATGTGCACAAAACTACCTATTCATCAAAATAGACCATAAAAATATAATATTGACTATATTCTAGACAATTTTCTCTTTATTCAATTATCATATATTCATATATCAAAATAGATAATAACGACGATGACGACGACAACAAAAATGATAATAATACTAAAAATCATAAATATTTTATTATTTCTTAATAACTGTCTTTATAATAAATAGGATTCGTAAATATCATGGTATTGCATGTATCTATTATCTCCAATACTACATAGTTATATTTATGTTATATTCAAAGAAAAAGGAAACATTAATAATAATAATAATGAAAATTATAAAGATTTTATTATTTCTTAATAATCGTGTACAATCGAGATAATGTTAGGAATGTTAAAGAACACTTGGAAGATATTGAACAATAGAATACCTCAAATTAGTAAAAACGACAAATTGATATAATCATATCGTACTACACTCCGCACAACTTTATCCGAATGTATAGACAAGGAATACCAATTTTGCCAAAACTAATGAACATTGTAATAGTACCCAACGTTGGGTTGTATGATAAGCAACCCAAATAAACAATGAATGAATGTACATAGGATTGTAACAGCTGATACTATTTTATCAATAAGCAACCACTAAATTTCTATAGATAGCTTTTTGTTGTAGCGAAACACATTTACCTGATTGCAAATGGTTATTACTTTTGTTCTTGGTAGATGAAAAATATTATTAATTTATGCAATAATGCTTGCAATCATATTCAACTCAATGAACTCATCTATTCCATAATTTTTTTTGGATGTAAACTAGTATTACAAAAATAAAATAATATTTAAGAAAACCCTCGAAAATCATTCCAAAATCTCCAAAACATTCTAAAACAATCCAATATACTTCCAAACTGCTCCAATCTGCTCCAAGTTGCTCCGATCTGCTTCAACTTGCTTCAATCCGTTAATTACTATCTGCTTCAGCTTACACAAATCTACTAATTGATAGTCAAATATGCTTCAATCGCATAAAACGACTATAGACGACAACCCTAGAGAACTCAATCTAATGTAAAAGATTATGAGCATACTTTTATTTTATAACAAGGTTTTAATTTTCTTTTTGTGGTAGATCGGTAATATATTACAGCTTTTAAGAATTTCTTTAATCATTTTTGTCACTCATGTGAATAAAATAAAATTGATTCCTTCCACGCCCCCAATTTAACTCGAAAAAAAGAAATAAGATTAGCAAAATAATTTTTTTTTAAAACAAATGTGTGAATACAACACTATCACCTCCCAGTATAAGTTCCGTTTTCGCGGGGTCAATGTGTGAATACCTTCTTGATAAAAAATCAATTTGTAAAGTAAAATATAAAAATAATGACAAAATGGTATTGAGCAATTTTTTGACATATTAGCATTGAGTAAAATTATTAATGATAAAATCTCAACTTTCTCTATATGTGGATAGAAAAAGTTGTACTTCCTCAATTCTCAAGTTGTGAAAGTTGACTTTTATGGAATTAACTATTTTCTAAAGTTTTCTTGCCAAACATCACAGTTAGAGAAAATTTACAAAAATTTTAGAAAAAGCTACCCAAAAAGCTATATCAAATGCACCCCCTTCCATGTCAAAACACTATCACCTAAAAGTATTCCCAAAATTCAAATTGATCCAAATTGAACCCATCCAAATTTTAGGTAAGTTGCATCTTATTGCTAAGAGTAATATCCAAAAAAGTCATTCCCCAAGCGTACATGCATTGGTGTTTCAGCTTCCTTAGGCATGATTGATCACCAAAGGCCATTTCGTCCTCCTTGGAAGGTCGACCACCAAGGACCGCCTGCTTTGGCGAGGGAGAGTGCTAAAAGGAGAAAAGAGGTGGCAAGTGGAATCATCACGCGACTTCGTGATTTTGGTGTGACCATTTGTCGGTGCTCAACAATGGCCCTCTTTTTCAGCCCTTATAGCAACTGGTGGTCATCCGGTTTTGCTGCAACTCTTTTTTTTTTTTTTAAACACTAGGAGTCTCCATGTGGTAGCATTGCAGTGGTTCAGGCAACCAATAGTGAGGGTTTGTGGATGCGTCTGCCTCTGTCCATTTCCAAGTTATGAAGAAGGTTCCAATTCCTTGAATCATGTATTGTCGATCTCGGATTCGCATGGAGAAAGGTTTAGACATGGAGGATGGAGCGGTACAAGGAAAGAGCACTCTCATTTTGTTAATAATTTACCTTGGAATTTTGCCATATTTGGTCTTGTTAGAGTATTTCAAAGGTTTAAAGAGATAGTAGATGCTTTTATACGTAGGAAAATTGGAAGAAAATCTCAAGTACTTTCATTTTGTGCAATTCAAAGAAAAGAATCAGGTTGAGCAAGCTAGAAGGAGCCTCAATGGTGTGACCATCAAGAAGTCACAAATCACGGTTATTTGCATTCGGTTCCAGAAAAATCACAAGTATAGAGGATGTTTGAGACATCAGGCAATAAAGGGGAAATAGGAGCGAGAGATTGGGTTTGACAACCAAAGAAAGCTCAAGCAACGAAAAGAAAAGAGGTGATTCTAAACATGGAAGAATCAAAGCAAGAAAAGAGCATCAAGGTAAATAATGGAGCAATGAGGGAGGATAACTTAGAATGGCTTAATAAGAGTGTCATATGCATTTTAAATGTTCCATTGGAGGCTGAATCTTTGTTTACTCATCTTCAATCTGAGCTACATATAGTAAAACAATGATGTAAGGAAATCAAAGATAGAAGAATCAAGAATTGAGAGAATTTGTTATTACTTTCATTTCTGAGTATATCATACACTTGTCTGAGAATCACCAGAATAGCTACTTATATACATGTATATGAGGCAAGTAAAACCATCCGCTGGATATCAGGAGAGGAAATAACAAACTATAACCTCCTAACTAACTAGCTGAGCTGGTTATGAATTCTGCTGAGGTGGTTGTGACAGTAGAGGTAGAGGTATCATGGTTGTCACCCCCCAAGCAAGCTTGGTAAGAAGGTGTTGAACTTGACTGCTAGGGAGAATTTTAGTGAGAACATCTGCCAGCTGAGATTTAGTAGGCATGTAAGTCAGCTGAAGTAGCCCATCAAGTACTTTGTCTCTTGTGAAATGGCAATCGATTTCTATATGTTTCGTTCTCTCATGAAACACTGGGTTCCTAGCAATATGTAGAGCAGATTGGTTGTCACAATTGAGAGTGACAGGGGTGAGATTATTAGCTCCAAGCTCTTCAAGAAGTCTAACCAGCCAAGTTATCTCTGATGTTGCCTGATCCATAGCCCTATACTCAGCTTCAGAAGAACTCCGGGCTACAATACTTTGTTTCTTGGATTTCCAACTAATAGGAGAGGTTCCAAGTAAAATCAAATAGCCAGTAACTGACCTCCTTGTACTTGGACAGATAGCCCAGTCAGAGTCTGAAAAGGCCTGTAGAGTTAACTGGTTGGAAGCTTTGAGTAGTATGTCATGTGCAATTGTACCCTGAATGTAACTGAGGGAATGTAATAAGGCTGTAAAATGATGAATTCTTGGATTTTGCAAAAACTGACTGAGATATTGCAAACTGAAGCATAAATCTGGTCTTGTGTTAGTGACGAAATTTAACTTTCCAACTAGTGTCCTATATATGGTTAGATCTTCTAGTGGTTGTCTTTCATCAGGAAGCAATTTGCAATTGAGGGGAAGAGGTGTGTAAGTAGGTCTATTGAAGCTATAACCACAGTCCTTCAATAATTCTTTGGAGAACTTCTGTTGAGATAGAATAACTCCCTGTGATGTATGACTAACCTCCAGTCCCAAAAAATAGTGTAGCTGGCCAAGATCCTTGATGCCAAATGTGGTATTCAAATAATGTTTGACATGCTTTATTTCTTCATGATTGGACCCTGTTATTAAAATGTCATCTACATATACTGCAATAACAGTTATATGTGAGACAGATTTGTTGAGAAACAAGGAATAATCATTTTTGGATTGTGAATATCCCAAAGAAAGGAGTGTTTCTTTGAGCTTGCTGAACCATTGTCTGCTAGCTTGCTTAAGGCCATAGACTTCCTGAGTCTGCAAACCTTGTTATCTAGATTAGGGATTCCCTTGGGGATCTGCATATATACTTCCTCATCCAATTCATCGTGCAAAAAAGCATTGTTAACATCAAGTTGATACATATCCCAACCTCTCTTTGCAGCCAAAGCCATGACAGTTCTGATGGTGGACATTTTCACAACCGGAGAGAAGTCTTCTTGATAATCTATACCAAACTGTTGAGTGAAACCCTGATAACTAGCCAAGCTTTCAGCCTTTCCAAAGAGCCATCAGACTCGAGTTTAGTCTTATAAACCCATTTGCAGCTTATGGCCCTTTTTCCTTTTGGTAAATTTACTACATCCCATGTGTTGTTGTTTTGCAAAGCCATAATTTCCTTTTGCATAGCTTCTGTCCATCCAGGATGAGTAGCAGCCTCTTCATAAGATATAGGTTCTGGATATTCTTCCATTGCAGAAAGACAGATTAGTTCAGGTGGTGTAGAAACCATATTGCACCAGCTTGTTTGGATGTTATTGCAGATGTAGTCATGAAGATGAGAAGGGGGGCTTATGAGCTCTTGTTGTTCTTCTAGGCTGTATGGTCTGTTCTGTGTGTCTTCAACGGAGATGCTCAGAAATAATATTTTTTTGACTAGAATCTGATATGGGAATGGTAGTTGCAGGCTGAACATAATTAGTTAGTTGATCATCAAAAACAGGCATAGTCAATGGTGACTCTGAAGTATGATGTTGTCCTGAATAAGGAAAACATGTTTCATAAAAAACCACATCCCTAGAAATGAAGACTCTTCTGGATTTCAAGTCATATAACTTGTAGGCCTTTTGACCAAGGGGGTAACCAAGGAATATGCAAGGTGTGGCTCTGGGTTGAAACTTGCTTCTATCTCTTTTCAAAGTAGATGCATAGCATAGGCAACCGAACACCCTTAGATGAGTGTAAATGGGTTTTTTTGTGATGAAGTACTCTAAAAGGGGTCATGTTGTTCAATAAAGGTGTAGGAAATTTGTTGATTAGATAAGCTGCAGTCAAAATGCTTTCACCCCAAAATTTTTGTGGTAAATTTGCTTGAATCAACAGTGCTCGAGCTACTTCCAATAGGTGTTTGTGCTTTCTCTCAACAATGCCATTTTGTTGTGGTGTGTCTATACACGAAGTCTGGTGTAATATCCCTTTTTCTTCATAAAATGTGATGGCTGACCTGTCTTTGAACTCTTGACCATTGTCTGATCTAATTACCTTAACTGAAATTGCAAACTGGTTTTCAATATATGCAACAAAACTTTGCAATAGAGGAAAGGCATTGCTTTTGCATGACATTAGATGTACCCAGGTAGCTCGAGAGTAATCATCAACAACAGTAAGAAAATACTTGTATCCATTATATGTAGAACATTTGTATGCTCCCCAAATATCTACATGAATAAGCTCAAAAATTCTGGAAGCTCTAGAAGTGCTTAATGGAAAAGACTGTCTGTGGAGCTTAGCTTGAGGACAAATTGAACAAATTGTACTAGACTTCTCTTGATTACATGGTAAACATAGTTTTTTCATTCTCTCAAAAGACAAATGACCTAGTCTAAAGTGCCAAGTATTTTCTTCAGATAGGCAGTTGGTCTGATGGAAGACAGGCTGCTGGAAATTCCCTGTAGAACCAGACTGCATGACAAGTTTGTCATTTCTTGTTGCTGCATCTGTGTTACCATGTGACACATAGTATAAGCCATCCACTACTTTACCAAGGGCCACTTCCTGCAACATGGGACCCTGCAAAGTACAATCAGTGGAAGAGAAGACCACTTTCCCAGCTAATTGTTGACAGAGTTTATGAACTGATAGTAGATTGTACTGAAAGTCGGGTACATGTAAGACATTTAGCAAAGATAAAGTAGATGACAGTTGTACTAAACCAATATGAGATACTTTGGGTTGTTTACCATTAGGCATAGTAATATAGACAGGATGTTTCAGGGGTTGTACAGAAGAAAATAAACTGAGGTGAGGAGTAATGTGATCAGAAGCCCCACTATCTATAATCCAACTGCCACTATCAAAGGATGCAACAAAGCAAAACTTAGTACCTGCCAAAAAACCAGTTCCAACTGATCCAGCATTAGGAGCTTCAGTTTGTTTGCTGAGTAAAGTAAGCAATTGCTGATATTGGTATGCATTCAGTGTGGGTAAAGAAACAGCAGGGGTAAGTTGATTATTGCCAATAGTAGAGGCTGAGGAGTTGTGGATTCCTTCTAACCAAGAACCTTCCTCTGGTTCTTGAATGACAGATGCAGCCATCTTCTTCCCTCTATGAAATCGATGGCCTGGTGGGTACCCATGTAGTTTATAGCACCTTTGGACTGTATGTCTTGTGATCTTACAATGATCACAGTATAATTGCTTCCTTGACCCATGCATCTTTCCTCCATACCCATAATTATTATCACTATAGCCAAGATTATGACCATGATTGTTCCTAGTGTTATAACCAAGATTATGCATAGCATTTCTTCCGTTGTACATTGGGTTCCTTCCTCCTTGGATATAATTGTTTCCCATCAATGCTAGAGAATCATGACCAGTAGAAAGAAATGCTGGATGAAGATTAGAATTAAAAGCAACATACTCATGCACTATCTGGTTGGAAGAAGACATCTCTCTTTGATGTTCTTCTTGAAGTTCTCTTTGATGTTCTTCTTGAAGTAGCATGTAATATGCTTCACTGACACTAGGAAGGGGTCTGGACATTAATATGTTTCCTCTCACAGTTTTGTAAACATCGTTTAAGCCCACAAGCAACTGAATCAGTTGTTCTTTTTCGATCATTTTATGAATACACTTGTAACAGACACATTCTATGCCACAAGAACAAGTAGGAATAATCATCATAGAATCATGTTCATCCCATAGTTTCTTGATATGAGTAAAATAGGTAGCAATATCCTGATTACCTTGAGAAACAGAATACAATTCTCTTTTGACTTGGAAGAACTTCGTACCATCTGACTGTCCAAATCTTTGCTGAAGGTCCACCCAAATTTGGTTGGAACTATTGGAGAACAAGATGCTGTCAGATATAGTTTTCTCCACATTATGAAGAAGCCCAGAAATGGCCATTTTGTCGCAACGGTTCCATTGTCCAAACAATGGAGAAGTAGGAGCTGGTGCAGTACACGTCCCAAGAACAAACCCCAATTTGTTCTTGGCTATCAAAGCAATCTCCATGGATTTTTTCCATGTGGCATAGTTTCTGCCATTCAACAATTCATTAACAAGAACACTGTTCAGATGTTTAGAAGGGTGTAAGAACAGATCGTGTGATGGAGGTAGTTCATTTGCAAAATCGGCACTCATTCTGAGTTAATCAAAAGATTTTGAGCTAAGCGAGTGATGGAACAAAACAATCGTCTGAACAAGAAAAGAAAGATAATGTGTTTGTGTTTGTCAATTTGATTACTGATGAAACTAATCAGATAATCGAGAAGAAGAAGAAAAAAAACTTGAACTCAGAATTGAGATATGTGCCTGCTCTGATACCATGAAACAATGATGTAAGGAAATCAAAGATAGAAGAATCAAGAATTGAGAGAATTGGTTATTGCTTTCATTTTTGAGTATATCATACACTTTTATGAGAATCACCAGAATAGCTACTTATGTACATGTATATGAAGGCAAGTAAAACCATCCCCTGGATATCAGGAGAGGAAATAACAAACTATAACCTCCTAACTAACTAGCTGAGTTGGTTATGAATTCTACTGAGGTGGTTGCGACAGTAGAGGTAGAAGTATCATCGTTGTCATATGGTTTTGAAATTTATCAACATGAGTAAGTGTATGTTTTTGTTGACCTTTGAATCTCTTAAAGAAGCTAACAGAGTTCTTAATAAGAGAAAGGTCTTTCTTCATAATTGGTTTGCTGAAATTTGCCAACATGAGAGAGGGGGTTTGGAGGAATTCTCAAAAGAAATAAAAAAGGGGATGCAATCATGCAAAGCAAGCAGTTAGTTTTTCACATAGTGATTCTATTTCCAGTGAAGACTGTGATAATTGGGAGGTAGGGCAGAAGGTAGAACTCAAGGTACTAGGAGATGAGCAACAAGTAATTGAGACAATCAAGCACAGTTTGAGTAGCATTAAGAAAACCGAGCAAAAATCCACAGCCAAAATGATAGACACTGGAGTTTAACTCCTAGAGGTACGGTCATATTGATACAAATTATTGATGCTTTCTAAATGAGGGTGGTAATTTTGAGATTTCGCTTTTTTTTTTTATATGGTCTTACAAAGTCAAGTGTGGTCATTTCTATTTAAATTAGGTTGTTTTCATTTTATTTTAGAATAAATAATTTTACCTATAGTTAGTTATAAAATGCCTATAATTTAGGTATTATCTCTATTGTATCTTTTTTTTTAGCTATCATGAGCTTATTAATGATTAAGAAAATAAAAATTACTTTTTATCGCATGACAAACTTATTAAACTGTACTTCAACCAACGTCGGTCCAAGTTGAAAATGACTTATTTCGAACAAAACCTGAATCAAAAAATCGTTAATTGGGAGTATGACATACGGGGGCCCAAAGCAAGTAGCCTTTATCGGTTCCAAATGCATCTGCACTACCCGAAAAAAAAAAAAAAAAAAGAAAGCAGAGAAAATTTGGGTCTCCGGGAAAAATTCCGCCGCCTCGGCCGCCGGGAAGTAGCTGATACCAGACAGAGAAGGGGGGGGGGGGAGAAAATGGAGAAGCGCTGCCAGTTTTGGCTTCCAAAGAAGAAGATATTCCGCGCCGACGCTCCCCTTTTCGTGTTCACAACCCCTCGATTTCTGGCAGTTTTCTGCTTAATCTTATGCTTATAATCTACTTGAATACACCCTCTGATATTCACACAAACCTGTAAAAATTGATAGGTTCTGCGGAAATCACACCCCAACAGATACTGGCAACTGGGTAAAATGCGCAATTGATCCTTCTCAGTAATCACCTTACTTGCACCTTTTTTTTTTCTTCATTCTATTAATTCTTTTACGTTTACCCATTTCATTTGCATTGTTTTTCATCTTTCCACTTACATTGGGCTTTTAATTGGTTGATTGGCTGTGAAAGTCCTGTGCTTGAAGAGAATTTGGAAGCCCATGTTAAGAAATGCCCGTTATTGAAGCAAGCTCAAACTCTGTCTCTTCAGCCTTATTACCAAAAGGGCATTAACCGAGGGAGGGATGAATCTGCGCAAAATGGGGAAAGAAAGGATCAACAAGAAGAAGATTTTTCTTCTGAGATGTAGAGGAAGCTGGTTTACAATTTAACTGCTTCTCAATTATCTGATTTGCTTTGCAAGGTAAGGGCTGTTCACAGTTCAATTTGCAAGGAGATAGGGCTCTCTTAAAAGGTGCGAGAATTTTGTAATGTCTCGATTCAGAGGCAAGTAGATGGGTATGTAATTCTTTGTTTAAT
>JACYFF010010365.1:5775536-5786373 GCA_017589665.1 Selenicereus undatus | reverse complement strand
TGCTCTTTGCTTGAATGCGTCACAAAGCAATTTAGTCAAAAGGTAAAAACACTTCAGGTCACATTGACAAAGCTGGAAAGAAATCCTAGAGGAAATAGTGGGTATTAATGTAGACCTTTACAGATGAAATGAATTGCATCCACTTGGGCATGGCTTCACGATCAGAGAAACACTTATATGCCACAGACACAGGCACATCAACTTCCATTTTGACCCTGCATTCATTCACACCCATCCAATTAAAGAATGGATATATTGCATATGACAATTAAGTGGCAGACAAAGAATCTACCCTTGATTAATTGGCATAAGCCAAAGTCCACTTATTGGATCACTAGTCTGTAGTGGATGACAAATTACATAGGCTTTGGGCAATTCATGATCAATTAGCAACAGCACGTCATCCACGAAATACAAGATCATGGGTACCAAAACTTGAGTAACACAAGCATCTATACCAATATTATGTTAGTGCAAAAATGGATATTATGCAGCTAAACCCACTGCCACTAGCATCCCATTTATAAACTGTACAAGACAATCTTAGATGAACGTGGATTGAAGAACAGCATGATTGATTATGAACCCACATATTGGTAATAAAGAAACAAATCCTGATTAGAGGAAAGCCCCATTGTACTAACATGCTCTCCGTGATCTACATCCCCCCCCCCCCCCCCCCCAAAAAGAAAAAGTAAAAAGGCAGCCTTTCTGAAATGAAGCATTGCGCAGATCAGTACTTCGTGTTTATTTTTCATCAAATAAGACTGGATACCCAACAGTATCAAAGCTACAAAATGCTCAATTTCATCATTCAAGGTCCATTTCAACAGCTTGTATTAATACACGAGAAATTATGAACCCAATTGCATAATACAGTAGGGCCAGTAATCAGCATTGAAACAGAGTCGTTGAACACAAAGTCTACAGAGAGAGAGAGAGAGAGAGAGAGAGAGAGAGAGAGACCTGCAATCTTGCCATCCCATGACAGGCCGGAAAAAGGGTTTGGAAGAGGAGGAAGTGCTGATCGAATGACGCCCAACATACCCATTTGGGACTTTGAAGAATAGCTCAGCCGCTGATCTTGGTCTCAAACTCAAAGGGTTTCTGCCAAAATGGATGAAATTGAATTTGCAGAAAGTGGGATTATGGCTCGATGCCGCTGTTATCAAATTGGTGGAAGGAGAAACCGGGGAAGATGGTGACAAGGTGAAAATGGCAGTTGAGACCATAATTTTTGTCCCTGTATTTTTCCACTTCAAAGTTCTCGGGGAGCAACTCGGAAAGGAAGTTGAGCAGCCAAATGCCCGATTGGCAGGACAGACATTGGTGTGCGTTAAAGGTTAATCCACTGAACATGAAGAAGTTTTTGTTAAGCTTGCCTGTCCTTTCCATGTTCTTCTTTTTCTGTGTGGAAAACGCCCATTTGAGTTGAGTTGACACTGGGCGGATTTTTGGACAAATTATTATGTACCTTTGAGATCATGTATTTTTATATTTATTTGACATATATATTTTATGGTATATTTATTATATATTTTATATTTTAATATATAATTATTTAAATATTTTATGAGAGTACATATATTCGAGCGTATAATATAGGCTTTGGTATTTTTGTTGCCTTAAAAATTTTGAGGTGTATGATAAATAGTTTTTTGAAGAGTTTTTTTATCAAAAAGAATTTTTTGAATTAATATTAGTTATTTGACTAACTCAAAAAGTTAATTTAGGTGTTTGGTGGAAAAACTTTTTAGAAGAGTTTTTTGAGTCTAAAAAGTTGATTTGACAAGGTTAATTTTATGAGCTTTTTGAAGAATTAATTTTTTGTCTCACAATTTTATTAGAAATAACTAATTTCATCAAACAGTAACAGCTGATAGGGGCATTTGTCATCTGATTTCAAATATTAGAAATCAGATGATGATGATGATGATGATGATGATGATGATAATAATAATAATAATAATAATAATAATAATAATAATAATAATAATAATAATAATAATAATAATAATAATAATATAGCTTTAAAATTAGAAATCCAATATATTATATATAATCCTTGGTATTTTCTCATTCCTTAATTACCTACATGTGTATTTCTTCACTTTTTTTATCACCACCATTAAGATATAAAAAGTAAACTATCATGTTTTTGCACCATGAATACCATTAATCAATTTGACACGAAATCAACTTGGACAACTTATTCCTTTAAATTTGTACATAAGTTACCAATAAAAGTAATCGTGTTAATTTTTTGTTAAAATTCCCCTAATTATGTCGTTGATGTCAATAATGTAACTATACCTTATGTTATGCATTGTCTTGTGGACTCTAATTGGTGGAGTTTTATGTTAGAATTAGATTAATTTTATGCAAGGTTGATTTCGTGTTAAAATTATACATTTCATTCAAATTAGTGTTGAGTTAGTCTGCAATTGAGTGTGCATCAATCTATCCAAAAGGAAGTATGTAGTCACAACATTCATATAAATATGAGGTGAATAAATTTTGAGATACTTACTTTAATTTGAGTAAACACAGTGCGGACGTAAGTTGGAAACTGGGTTTGTAATATACAAGCTAACAGCTTTGGTTTGCATTTCAATTTGTACTGTCTTGGTTAATGTTAGTCTTATGCTCATAGTTGTTATTTGTCAGGACTCAAGCTAAGTTTAACAGGTTTTACACCTGACCAAAGTTAGTTAGCATATATTTGCAAAACATTTGTCATTGGTGTTAGTACTCTTATTATTTACATGCCAGCAATGTTGTCTGATGTTCAGCGACGAAATTTTTTGCAATGCCTCATCATCAATAGTTTAGGGTTATCTTTAATACTTTATGGATACTTACTTCACTGATTCGATACAGGGATATTTTACAAACTTAACTAAAAGTTTAGGGATATTAAATCTTAAGAACTCTTTAATTAAATGGTAAGGTAGATAATCTCACGTTGGGAAAGTTTAAGAAACAGGAAGACCTAAGAGGCACTGAAGTCGATATAAGACATGGATATAACATACTATGCACATGTTAATAAGCAATTTATTAAAATAATATGACACGATGTAATTGGTGGGGACAAATTAATTAAAACCAAAAGCTCTTTGATTTATTGCATATTTATATTCTTTATGTGTTTTGAGCATTGGAAATTGTTGTATGTGGATTGAAACAATAATGATTTGCTCACAATGTGTATGCTCTACAATTATCATCAACAAAACCCCCCTCTTCACCTTTTGGGTGCCATGTGTATTTGGCATGCATTGGAGAGTACTAGGAGGGAGGATCCGAGAGTGTCAATGTTCGACATGTGTCGGACATGGATACATGAGGTCGTAAAGAGTGTTCATGCTTCTTATGATATACTAACATTGTGGAAGACAGGAGGGCCGAAGGCCAACAAATCAACCAGCCCCTTCATATCCCTGGATAGCCTCATGTGACCACCCACCCAAAAAAAAAAAAAGAGTACAAGATCAATGGAAAAAATGTACACAGTATCTGGTTATCATATTTAAGAAACACCTCTCTTGTACAAGTACTGAATGTCAAATTGTATTTAGTTACACACAGACATTTCATATGAACTGTAGAGCCTTGAATGTAATATCATACTCTGCAGTAATCAACAGCATTAATCTCCAAACCCACCACAGTTATGAAGGTTCTGGGTTACAATACACCTGAATAACCAACAATCAAACATTGGAACAGGTTGAATGGAAACAAAAGGAGACCAATGGGAGTCGTGATACTCATCTTAAGAAAATAAACAACATTTTACCCATGACTTCTCTGAAATGCTAAAGCCAGCATGGATTTATATAAAGAAGATGAACAGGAAGATATGCAATTTCCACAAGGGCAGCAAGGAGATGCAACGAATGCACAGAAAACAGCATATTCCATTTTCTTGGACAGTATGCTGAGGAAACTAACAGAAGAAAATAGCCATGCAATAGCAGACGCAAGATACTTATGAGAGCACCAAACTACTGGCACAATGCAATGCAATTGGTTAATCATGAGACGAATTAATTGGTTCCTATCCCTTCAGTACAGATACATTTGATCATCGAATTGGCATGCAACATTACATGGTAAATGAAATAAAATGTAGGGAGATCGGCATTAGTTTTTGTTTACCAACTAGAAGAGCAAGTGATTCGTTCAGGTTGGCTGCAGTCCTTCAGAACCTCTATATAAAGACAATTGGTGATCAGAATTTGCGCTTCCTGCGAGAATATTTACCGAGCTAATTAGGAGAATCAGTAACAATATGTTATAGGACATTGCTGTTCCCAAAAGATTATCTACACAGATGGATTGCAAGGCTCAGAGAATCATACAGATAGATGATCAGGCAGTCGATTCTGATTTATAGCTTTTAGTGAAATTTGAAAACCTTTCCAAATCCCGTAGAAGAAGGCTTTGCATAAATGGTTGAAGTGCCTGCAAGTAGCAATTATGCAAAAATCACAAACCTCATTGCCGTGCCAAGGAATATTGCTAAAGGTGACGCTAATGAAGAGGGATTCAATAGGGAGCTGAATGGTCAATTCCTAGGGAGCTGTGTGGAAATGTCCCTATGAATTTGCATTTTGGAATATGACAAGCACTTATATGAATACACTGAAGGCTGAATGTTTACCGATGCAACTGGCACTAGAATTTGAGGAACTTCATAGGATACAGTCAGCTGAAATAGAAACGCAAAGAAAGGATAAAAAATAAAATTGTCAGGTGAAGAGCGCAGAATTTGATTAAACAGAAAGAAAGAGAACAGAAATGTTTTCAGACAAGAAGCTTCTCTCTATCAGCTACATCCCTTCTCCCACTTGAAGAATTGATTATCCCAATAGTTCACAAAATTATCTATAAATAGCTAAATTGAGCATACATTTCAGTGGGGTTGAATGGTGCAGAAGGATGATTTAAAAGGAGCACTAGTGAAACAGGGAAAGACAGTACAAAACCAAACTATAAGTGCTGGAAGAAAGAAAACAAGGCCCTTACTTCTATGAGACATGATGAAGGACCTTTTGGGTAAAATCGAACGGCACCACTGCATTGCCAGAAATTATAAAACCGGATAACATTAGAAAATGAATGCTCTGGAAGCCCACAGACCAAGGAGAAGAAGCACCACATATGAAAAAGCAATTGCCACAATGGATGCACAACTTCCACGAAGGATGCATCAGAGAAATTCTGAATATTTTATCATTCTGGTCCTTCAAAGCACAGATCAATCAGAAAAACAAGGAAGTATGACTCCCCATCAACAGAGAACCCCCTGGTCACCATTACCAACACAATTGGTGTAATTTATGATGAGCTCACGACAGCTGGAAGTTGATGGAGCAATAGACAAGATTAATAGCGATGACAGGAGGCTACGAGCTGTTGTTCAGCACGGTTACTTCAAAGCAATCTCTTACCTATTTGGAAGACCTTCCAAAGATCTCCAGTGGATTTTCTGATTCGGAATAGGCTGCAATGACGCCAAAAATAGCATTAGTTGGACCCAAAACCTAGAGAGAACTACTAATATAATAGAGAGAATTGTAAAACAAATGAACCTTAGTCCTCAGATTGGAAAACCATGAGATATACCAAGGCTCATGAGGCACAAGGCCTGAATGTAATTGCCTTGATTTCTTGTGGCTCATAGAGATGTATGTCTTGTTGTCTTAAGTCAAAGTGTAAGGTGCAGGCTTTTTGTGCCTCACTGGTATCTTTAGATCGACAGGGAGAGATGACATAGTAAACAGACATAGCTCTAGATTCTACCATAGATAATTACTTGTGAAAAGTAAAGCAATTTCCAGGAACCCTCAAACAATTGCATGAAATTTCATCTGGCTGAACCCAAATTAAGGATTCCGGTTTATTTGAACCCCAATTGCTGAATCACCACACCAGTCAGGGTTGACAACGCATGCACTCTAGACCCAACCCAAGATTTTTTTTCCCCCCTTTTCCCATCAAACTTTTTACTTCTTCATGCAGGATTTCTTACAATCCACCGCTATCTTTTTTGAGGTCAGATAGGCCTTTACCATTCTATCTCAGAAACCTCTAAGGATGTTCAAAACATTTCTCTAAAGAACATAACGAGTATAATGGTTCAATTGGCATCATCTTGTAGATCTTAAAGTACAATTCTGACATGCCCAAAAGGGAAATATGGTAATACCCAAGCCCTGTTTGGCAATCAACTAGGAGCTAATAGTTGTTAGTTGATTGTATTAGCTATCTGCATCAACTATTTGCGTTAGTTGTTTCTAGAAAAAGCGTTTGATGAAATTAATTGCTTTTTAAAAAGACGAAAAGCTGATATTCAAGAAGCCAACCACAAATCAAATTTGCTTTTTGCAAAATGACTTTTTGCCTCAGAAAAGTTATTACAAAAAAATAAATTCTTCACACGCTCTTTGCTAAAACCTCTTTGACTTAGTCAACTGCCCAAACTTTGCGCCTTTTTTTGGGGGGGAGGGTGACAAAAGCATAAAAACAGCCAATTGCCAAACATTCCAAAAGCACTTTGAGGGGTGAAAAAGTGTGTAGTCTCCATTGTCAGCTTCTTGGACATTTTACCCAAATGATGAAAATCATGTGTATAGCCTCCATTTTGGTGGTTTTGAGAAGCTCTGATCACTCTGCTCTTAACATACCACGATATTCTAAATATCTCCTTAAGTAATTTGAACAAGCATGATGGTCATCGGCACTGTCTTGTAGAATTTTAAGCATGATACCAAACCGCACAAAAATAGAAACTATAGTGACATATGATATACTTTGAACTGTCTAAAGCATTCTATAATATTTTTGGAGCTTTATTCACTATTTGACACTAGAGTATTTTCCCTAGAATGCAAGAAAACGGTGTGTAACAGTGCTCATTTTTAGGCGCCTTGTCTCCTACGAGGCATCCAATTTACCTCAAAAACCTTTTAGGGCATTCTAAACATTCCTCTAAACAATTTTACTGAGCGCAATCGCTTCATTGGCACCATCTCCTAGAGCTTGAAAGATTGGATGAAAATGCCCACACAAAAGCATTTTGGTCATATACAATACACTCCAAACCATTTTAAATGCCTTAAAAACATTTGGAGGTGCGACTGATGTCTGGAAGCTTATAGTCACCATTTGAGTCTTCTTGAACAATCATTCTGAAAATCCTATATATCTTCTACGCTAGAACCCTTTTTGGGTTCCAAGAGGCTGTAACCACTCCACATTTGAACCTTCTAAAAAACACTCTAAAAGATCCCCTTATATAATTTTAATAATTGTAATGGCTACATTGGTGCTATCTTGCAGATTTTGAAGTGTGAACCTAGAAATGTTGAATGCCATAAAACATGCATTATATATTTATATTGGCATACAAATTCTTTGGAAGTTGAAACCATTGAAAATGGTCTTAAAACAATGTACAATGTTTTGGTAGGTCAACAGGAGCACATAAACCCCATTTGACTACCTTATGTCCAGTTTTCCAAGCATTCCAAAATCCCTGGACAGTGGCCTTCATTTGGAGGGTCCAACGAGGCTTTGTAATGTACCTTGGAAATCTCCAAAGAAGTTTTACAGACATAGTTTCCAATCAATTTAACTTGTTTTCCAGAATGCAATTCAAATGTAAGGCTATTGTCTCACCAAGAGGTGAGCTTTAGATCCAATCCACAAGTAGGGTTGTCAACCAGGTTAGGTCGGATCGAATTCGTGTTCGTTTCGAACTTGAACGGGTTGAAAAAAATCCTTTGCCTAAACCTAACCCGTTTATTAAACGGGTTGAAAACCTTAACATGTATCCATTTATTTTTTAAACGGGTTGACCTAAAATTTACCCATTAACCTATTTAATATATTTTGAATTAATTTTTCGATTTTAATATAACATCATAATGCAACCATTGTATATGATTCATAAGAGTCACAGTTACAAAACAAATATCAATTTTATTAAACTCCATATTTTCACAATCCCCCCAAAAAGGACAAGCAATGGGGTAAATTGATCAACTTATTTAATCAATTTAATTAAACGGATTAAATAGGTATTTTTCCGTGTCAAAATTCTCAACCTGGACCTAACCCAATTAATTAATCAGGTTAAACATGTCAACCCATTTAAGTAAACGGGTTAAAAATCTTTGCCCAAATCCACTTAATTTCGCGTTCGGTTTAGGTCGATAATCGTGTCAGGTTAACTTTTGACAGCCCTATCCAAGAGGATGATTCCTTGTGTTTTTGAGTCACTTTTGTGTTCTTAATTTTCAGTTTTCCTATTACAATTATAGCAATTAGATAGTATGAAAATACCAATTATAAGCATTTTACCAATTTTAGCAAAAATATAGGCCTCACATCCGTGACGCATGCACCTTCTCTTCAACCTCACACCTCAACTTTTGGGACCCTTTGTGCCTTAGTGCGCATTACACATTTTAACACTTGGAGATGAACACAGTAAGGAAAGATAAGTACCTGAAGATTCCGAGCAAGCCAAGAAAACTCAATGTCAAGACCCAATGCTTTATATTTCATCGTCCACCTTGATTGATCGGGCTTATCTTCTAGGATCTGCTCAATTCCAAATTACTAGAAACGTTTTATGAGAAGGCCAACAACATGGGATGCTCAAATTTTAGACCCGCTTAAACCACCCATAAAACCTTAGAAAACAAGTATCTACAGAGCTCTTTTCAGTTACTGCAACTTTAGCCTGATCATTGAGCAGTATGATTCTTAGTAGCAGGAAAAGCTTGTCTGGAATATGGAGTTCCATTTGCCAGGTCTGCAAACTAGAATAATTCTTAGATACATGACTCCATGTATAGTGTCACTAGTAATGAAAATCTGGATGGCCTTTTCAATTTGATTCTAGCAAAGAGATAGCTCGGGACCTTTACTTTGTTCTTTTTGGGCACTAAAGGATCAGCAAACGTGAATGTGAGGTTATCAACTTGGTGCTCCAGGGCTGGCCAGACAAGAAAACAGAAGCCCCCAATTCAGAAGCCAGCCCAGTTATTCCTTGGTCGTTCAAAGTGATTTGCAGTTGAGCAACAAGCTCAGCACGTCTAGAAACCGGAATTCAAAAACCATGGAAACACTCTGCACATTACTATTTGCTGACTAATAACACGCCAAAGTACATTCCTCAATAGAAGCATGGACTTACTCAAAAAGTACCACAAAACAAAGAATCATGTTAAAATCCCACCAAGGCAGGGATTCTTGGAGAGGGGGGGGGGGTATGTAACCTTACCCCAAGATTGCAACGAAGCTATGTTGTCTTGAACCTAAATTTTAAACAATTACTAAACACTACTGCACTATAAGCAGATCTCATTTTTGTGAAGAATTTGCTTTAGTCCGTGAGAACATCACACTGAGAGTTCCATTCAGAAATGACTTATCAGTTATTTGGAGTCGACTCTAAGAAGAGAACCAATGGGGATGGGCAGACTAATACAACTTGAAGAAATATATATTCTCTACTAGAGAAATGCAGAAAGGGCCTTAAATATGTTTTCTGGGAAAGGGGTACTTTGTGTGGGTTCTTTCTGGCTTCGACATAGCAAGCTGGGGTAAGGTTGTTAAAGACTCATCACTAGTAACGACAGAGATAGCAACTAGGCCAAGCAACAACAGCGGCAAGTAGGGGTGGGGGATAGAGAAACAAAAGTAAGCACTTCCAGTGCAAGTAAGCCAGCAGAAGTCCATTGCATGAGCAATAGGTCTGGTCTGATAAATGTCCTCTACCTACAACTCAATATTTCTTACTGGGCTACATGAACCGTCAACAGCAACAAGTTTGATACTTTGATCTATGAGTTGCTCTTAAGTTCTATGGAGAAAATGATGTCATGAAGAAATTTGCAATATTACTTAAGACTTAGAAAGTCAGTGGCATTTCTGTTTCATAGATTTAGTGAGCTCAGCAAAGCTAATGGAGAAACCAGTAGATGACAGCTACACAGCGTGCACAAAGGACGGAACAGGAAACATGGAAGAAGATAGGCTATATACGAATAATTTTAGGATATGACATCTCGTCGCCGCCAAATAAAGATGGACAGCCCAAAACAATTTCAACAGATGACATCAAGATGCTAATTTGCTCTTTGCTTGAATGCGTCACAAAGCAATTTAGTCAAAAGGTAAAAACACTTCAGGTCACATTGACAAAGCTGGAAAGAAATCCTAGAGGAAATAGTGGGTATTAATGTAGACCTTTACAGATGAAATGAATTGCATCCACTTGGGCATGGCTTCACGATCAGAGAAACACTTATATGCCACAGACACAGGCACATCAACTTCCATTTTGACCCTGCATTCATTCACACCCATCCAATTAAAGAATGGATATATTGCATATGACAATTAAGTGGCAGACAAAGAATCTACCCTTGATTAATTGGCATAAGCCAAAGTCCACTTATTGGATCACTAGTCTGTAGTGGATGACAAATTACATAGGCTTTGGGCAATTCATGATCAATTAGCAACAGCACGTCATCCACGAAATACAAGATCATGGGTACCAAAACTTGAGTAACACAAGCATCTATACCAATATTATGTTAGTGCAAAAATGGATATTATGCAGCTAAACCCACTGCCACTAGCATCCCATTTATAAACTGTACAAGACAATCTTAGATGAACGTGGATTGAAGAACAGCATGATTGATTATGAACCCACATATTGGTAATAAAGAAACAAATCCTGATTAGAGGAAAGCCCCATTGTACTAACATGCTCTCCGTGATCTACATCCCCCCCCCCCCCCCCCCC
>JACYFF010010365.1:5751271-5762511 GCA_017589665.1 Selenicereus undatus | reverse complement strand
CCAAAAAAAGCCCCCAACAAGCAGGTATACGATACATTAGTCATCTTGGGGGATGGGCTCTTGCACAGTAGGTATTGTCAATTCCTCAATTGGGATCCTTGCCTCTGGGCCCTGCTCCGCTTGATGAGCCTCTTCTTCAACCTGCCCCTCTCTGTTGTTGTGGCTGGTTTGGGCCTTATTCTCATATTGTTTGCCCCACAACATTAAGCATGCGTATAATTTAATAACGGTCCTTTCTTTTCCATGACTCGAGAAGTAAGGACCGTCATTAGTCCTCAGACAAATAATTCCTGCATCGTAATTATGAACAAGAAATGACAAGGCTTAGAAAAGTTTGTTAATACTTATATACAAGAGTTGATTTTTTTGATATTATAATTTAATAAATTTTGTTAATACATAAGTATCTTACCATGAGCATAATCAGTACTACTATCATTGACCGTCTCCAAATGAGGTGCATTTGTCGTTTATCAACTGCAGCAGCACATAGTAGGCATTAAAGCGCTCCCATAATTATTATGAGAACGCTACAACCTAGTGAGCTTTTATAGCTTTTCGGTAGTGTGGCCTAATCAATTTGATAAAAGCCAACGAATTATTCTTAATTTAGAATATGATTAATTATCCCAAGGAACTGAATTAATAATTCAAAGCTTATTACGCTATAAGATAATTGATAAATTATACCTGAATTATGCTGGCCGCAGATGATGAGAGGCAACTCCCAAGTGCTAAAAGGATACTTAGACCTTGATTGTGGCTCGTATGGTGAAGAGTAGACGACCCCCCACCCTCATATAAAATAAACTTTGCCGGGTACTTAATTGCTGGGCCTTTGTAAAAGCTAGTAGTCATGGCACCTGATATTGCTATCAAGGTGCCTACTGCTTTAGCTTTCCCAGCCTTGGAATGGAAGCTCAAATTCTTCATCCTATTCCACCGAGAATGTAATGAGTAATAAAAAAAAAATAGGGGTGATGATAAATCCACGTTGTTTTCTATATTTCTACAGAAGATGTATGTACTCTTCTAACTAAAATAGCCTTGTTTATAGTAAAGTAGGAGCGGAAGTGAACAACTAAAAACCAAATCACTTGGTGGCTAATTGATGCAATATAAATAATAACAACTTTAGATTTCACCAAGTTAAGTGGCTAATTGGAATGTACTATCAAGCTAAACAGTTTTGATGCATTAATCACATTGCGTTCATCAGTCATTAAATTGTACTCTCAGATACATTAGTCATCGAACTTTGGCTTTTTTGGTCGAACCCAAAGATTAAAAGTATGATCCCTGGACCACATGTTATGCGATGACTCATTTATAATTTTACGTTAAATCACTAAAATATTATGTTGCATGTTGTGTTCTTTTGTTTCTAAAGTTGCACAATATAATTATAACTTTTTGCTAATCAGTTGTACTCATAATGTGCTGAAAAATTGTACAAATGGCTAAAAGTTGTATTACGGAAGCTATATATTTAAATTGTAATGCAATTTTCTTGTGGTAGAATAAAGTAAGCATTTTAATCATGTCTTCTAATTGTGTTAGAAAGAGTTAGGCAAAAAAATGTAAATCCTAATAAAAAAATAAAACCAAACATCTAATGGGAGGTAGGGGTGTGCAAAAAAGTCCAAAACCGAAAACTAAACCGAAAAATAAAAAAAACCAAACCGAAAAATCGGTTAACCGAATAAATTTTTCAAAAAAGTCGGTTCAGTTAACCGAACAGAAAAAAAATTTCGGTTCGGTTCCGGTTCAGATTATTTGAAAATTCGGTTAACCGAACCGAAAATAATTTTATTTTTTAAAAAAATTATACATAAAGAATAAAAAATTTCTGTAAGAAAGTGCACTTTTTTATTATTTATAAATGGTAACCAAAGTTTAATTTTTATAAAAAGAATTTAAACATAAAAGAATGACAAATTTAGGTAAGAAAGTATAAGTTTTTTATTATTAGTAAACAGTTAACCGGTAACCGAACCGAAAAATCGGTTAACTTAACCGAAAAACTGGTTAACCGAAATTTTCGATTCGGGTTGTGGACGAACCGAAATTTTCAGCTTGATTACGTTTCAGAATTTTTTTGAACCGAAAAGCCAGTTAACCGATTTTCAATTAACAAAAACTCCGGTTAACCGGTTTTGCACACCCCTGATGGGAGGTAATTCCTAGGGGCATAATTGTCCTAGCCTGAAGCTTTCCGTGGAAACGTTAGCTTTTTGTACGTGGAAACATCATTACCCAGAAAATAATACATTAAATATTAACAATCACAAATAATTTACAATAATCATACTTGACCTAAATACGACAAATATAACGTAATAACTGAACTCACTTGAGTAGAATTGACAATACAAGAGTAAACCCTGGCCCCAAATTAAGCATCGTTGTCGCTGTACCGGTGGAGCCAAGTTTCAAGCTCCAAACGGAAGCGTTGGAGCTCACCAATTCCCTAAAATTCATCAAAAGTTGAACACATTTTCAAAATTTTTATGATCATTGCCTACGTCAAACTAGAAGAAAAACTGAAGACAAAAAAAGTCTAACAAAAATCTCTATTTTACCTGTTAATTTGGACGGACGAGTAAAATACGGGTCGAGTATCTTTCGATCTCGGGTAAATACAGATAAGATATATTTCGGATTCGAGTAGAATACAAATCGAGTGTATTTCAGTTTTATACATTTCTGGTTAAACCAATGAATCACTACCGCAATTTTTTCTTATTTTCTCAGATAAATAAAATCGCATATATATATACACACACATTTCCAAATTAACGAAATACATATCACTTCAAATCTATATGATATAAGATTTTGTTTTGAGTTCATTATTTTTATTTATTTTCTCAAAAAAAAACTCACTAACAAACATTGACATAATTACACCCAACCCCCCCCCCCCCAAAAAGCACATATCACATTCATATGTACCAAAATGTGACTCTTGAATTTTCTCAACCTTACAAATCCATGAATGATTTAAACACTTAAAGGACGACTAGTAATGTCTACCACACTTACATTGGAAAGATCAAAGAGGCCAAGATATAACAAATTGACAAACAGACTATCATGTTCAAAAACTTCAATCCATTAGTGTGCGAATTGGGCTTCTGGACAATTGGGCATAACAAGTATTAGACGAAATTGCTAGTATCATTCTCAATTACATCAAAGAAAGTAGACATCTGAGAGGAAAAGCAATGTTAACGATAAACCCCGGAAGAAATATACAATAAAATGAAGCTTTTTGCACACCGTCCATAATTTTGAGTTATGTCATCTTAAAAAGAGAGCTTTTGACACCAAAACCAGACCGTAAACTAGCTTAAAAATAGAGCATTTGACACCAAAACCAGACACTTAAGGCAATTAGGTAAATGTCGAGATTCGAGAATGAAAAGAAATAGGAGAGAGAATATCATTGGGTTTATTTTTTACTAATTTACCTGAAAAGTGCACAAAGACATGCTAGGCTGAATACCTTCCAAGTGAGCACTGGTGCATTTGGAGAGCCCCTTGTTCTGACCAAAAAAAAATAAAGATTATTTCATCAGCAGAACCATTTGTTCATGGAAAAAAATTCACAAGAAAAAAACTATAATTAGTGTTTTAATAAGAAAAGAGAGACATTCACCTCCAATGTAAGATGGTGGCCACGGGTAGGAGAGCGGTCGTAGCAATAAGTAACCGAAATGCAACTACGACCCTCAAACTGAACTCATGCTGGCTTGCATATTTATATGAAATTGCAATGCCAGCATAGGCGCTTTGCACAAGCACCATGGTCAACACTTCTAATTTAGCAATGCCAATGCTACAGTTCAAAAATTCACAATTCTAAATGTTATGTATGTCGTACAGGGGACGTTAGGATGAGCAATTTATGGATAATGCAAAAGGATCACGTGGGGTTAAACTAACTACAATAGATTTAGAGGTGAATGGCTCATTTCTTCTCATATATGTGTTTCACAAAGAATGGTCAGTTGATCGCATCACTAAAAGCAAATAATGGAGATCCAGTTCTAAAATTGTACGATTTGAATCCTATGATAAAGCAAACAATGGAAATTCAGCTCTAAGTACTATTAATTTGTACTCACGGCATCATGGGAAGACATCTTTCATTAAGACATATCATATGCTAATGTTCTATGGAGATAACAATATATACCTGATTTTAGATCAGTTAAGAGTGTCTAGCTACATTAACTTGATCAATACTTTTTTGAATCCTTATCATCTAATATAGATGATAAAGTCCTATTTTACCTCATTTTAGCTCTCATTTGATCCTTATTTCTCATTGTTTTTATGTCAAATATAGACGAAAAATTGTCAAATTTACTTTCTTTGATTCAATTGTGCTTATAAAGTTATTTGCCTTACTTTCAGGAGAAATCTTTTGGTTTTGATAAAAATGACAGCTTTGGAATGAATTACAAGGAAGAATAGAGGTCTAAGAAGCTCTGGGAACCACGAGAGAAGCATTGGGGCGAGTTTCTGCCAAACCAGAAATTTGGCATGGGGCCCCATGCCAGGTGGCAAGACCGTGCCATGGTGGCATGGGCACCCCATGCCAGGTGTTACGACCGTGCCACCCCCCAGTTTTCACGATAAAAACGCCTTTAGGCATTTGTTTGAGGGGGATTTTTTTTGGGTTTTGAGGGGGGCAATTTAGGTTTCCACCTCCCACTCCCAAACCCCATTAGGGGGTGAATAAATTAGGTTAGATTAGAAGGTTAATTTTGATTTCAAGCTTGTGGATTCGATCTTCAACTAAATCAAGCATAAATTTTCTCTTCTCTTCCTCTCTCTATTTTGTATACTTATATGCATGTTTTAGTTTACAATCTTTTGTGATGTTTAGTGATTATAGTTGTGACTCTTTGATTGTGATTAGCCTCTGCATGGCTAATTGATATTTGTTTAGGCTTTTACCCCTCTTGTTTATGCTAGAATCTAAGGTTTTCTTTCACGCCCACCAAGTATTCGATGAAATGCTCGAAAGAGTTTTCATGCTTGTTTTGGGACAATTAACTTATGCTGAGAGGTGGGGTTGATTGTCTAGTGTGGGTAGAGTAAATAGTCGGGATTGGGACATGAAAATAGTTTCGGTCGCTGGCTAGGTTAAAGGTTGTTAATCTTGTAGTCTAATTAACCTAATCCCATGAAAATAGGTTGTTAGAACATTTAGACTAGCCTATTGACCCTTGAGAGAGGGCTTAGGTGGACTCTAATTGGGCAACCGATCATCATTGAATTACTAGCATAACTTGAAAAGGTGAGAATTTGAATTGATTAGTTAGTCTACCTTAGGTTTAATTACAATTGAAGCCTTATTTGTTTTAGTAGTTTAGTTTTACTTCTCTTCACCTTCGATTTCGCCTAGATTGATACGCTTAAGTGAACTTTGATAGTTGAAGACACAATTCCCTGCGGATGACACAATTCCCTGCGGATGACACCCTAAGTACTCAACAATACACCTTGTACTTGGGGTTTATAAATATTAAAACTCTGTTTTTTCCTAACAAGGTTTTGACGCCGTTACTGGGGAGTTGGCGTCTTTCAATATCAGGGTTTACTTGAACATTCGAGGCTAGGCCTTTAGAAAATCCAAAAAAGGAAAAAAAATTTCAAAAATCAAAAATTTCAAAAAAATCAAGATGGCTATTTTCCATTTACCTTGGTTTGAGCATGAACCTTTTTGGAAATACTTGTCTAGATTGAATGATTATCGTGCTCTATATGTGCTTTTTGAGTATGAAAAATGGGAAATATGCGATGTTGTGCTTGAGGGGATAACACCTGAGACTCGAGCCATCCTTGAGTCTATGTGTTATGGTGGTTTGTATTTTTTAGCTGCTGATAACATGTGGGATTTGTTTGAGTCTCTAGCTTGGCATTAATGGCAATCCGATGATGCTAGGGACCCATATCATCACTACTTTTCTTACATTCATGTGTTGCTCTTATTGTCAATCTTTTGACCACGATGTGCATTCATGTCCCTATTATGATATCTTTGATGAGAGTGTTATGCTAGACTTAATGCCATGATAGGGACAATGCACGAGCAACATACGCACTTTGTTAGTGAGATGCGGGAGTGCGGCCTATTGCATGGGACCGACCCTAATCTAGCCTCCCCTAGACTAGAGGTTAGTCTCTATGAGGATTGCAAGTCTTTCCTTCCCCTTGAGTCGAGTTTTGTCGATGATATACCTTACACTGACCTAGAGGAAGTCCCCTCCCTTCCCTTGACCTCTTCATCACTTGTTGCTCCGTCCTTTACTAGCACACCTATAGGCACTACCGTCAATGCTTTGACCTTAAGTGCTTCTCCCCTGCTTTTAGCTCAGTGCACAGGGTTAGAGATGGGTGAACCGTATAGGGGTGATGTTACTGTTTTGGAGGACGATTTTCCTACTTGGTCGAAAGAACCTATCTTGGTTGAGTCACATCTTGAGGAGGCTGCTTTCAAGGAATTGTGTGATGATAGTTTGGTGGTTGGTGCCATACCTAGGATTGACCATATTGACCCAATTTGCACCGAACCACTTGACTTGACGCCCATTTCATCCCCTCGTCTTTCCACCATCCCCTCCCACTTGCATACATTTTACGAGTCCCTAGGCGATATTAGAGGGTATAACCCCTCCTTGGATCGTTATTGTGTATACCTAGAGGAATTGCCTAGGAAAGTTATATGGAACACTTCCTTTGATCATGCTTTTGACTTTTCTATGGCATTTGATAAGTATAAGAGGGCACCGATTTTCTTTGCTATGATCTTCTCTGTGTTCTCTTACTTACATCATTCTGAGATGCATGCACAAGCACATGATAAGCTCTTGCGAGCTTTGACTGCATCCGAATTGACAGCTCGAGTCTTGAACGACAAGGAGTGGCTGGTGCTCCTTAAGCTGCTGTGGCTTAGTTTAGGTATAATCAGTACCCGACCTGGTATAATCGTTCTCACTCTTTCCTCCCTTCTTTTTATTTTCTCTCTTTTTGTTTTTGTTTAGTTGTGGATATTAGGATTGTACTTTTGTGGTGATCATTTTGAGGTGATACTTGGGAATTTGTTGAGCCAGTTGAGGGTTATGATCACCTTTGTGTGTTTTAGGTTTTGGTTGAGTGAGTTAGCTTGTGTATATGTACGTTTTGTTTGATTTTGGTTTTTGTGTGTTTTATTGTTGGTGATGACTCTCAGCTCTCAATGAGGACATTGTGAGATTTAGGTGTGGGGGTGGGGTTATTTACCCATTTGTTCTTATTTTCGTGAAAATTTTTCATTTTTGTGCAAATTTTTCATTTTCTCCTCTTCTTTGTATAGTTTTTCTTTTTGGCTTTTGGGGAGTCTTGTACTATTTTGACTGACTTTAATCCCTTGTACCTTAACTGTTAACTTATACATAAATAAGTTGTTCATGATAGATCTCTGTCCTAAGTATGTCATTCTTGGTCCCAATTCTAACCCTAACAGTTTGTTATAGTTGTGTAATCCAGTCCTTGTGTACACTTCATCATTATCTTAGGATCTTAGTCTTCCGTGATTGACTCCCCCACCTGCTTTTGACACAATTATTTTAATTTTTGTCCGCATTAAAAAAAACAAGAAAAAAAAGAGAAAAGGAAGAAAAAAAATAATAAAATCTGGAATGACAAGTATCCTTTGAGGCATGTGCTACTGGGTGTTACCCTTTGAGGCATTTGCTACTGGATATATCCCTTTGAGACTGTACTGCTAATGGCAAAGCTTGCTTTCTGTGTTAATATGTCAATAATATAGTTTGTGTCAATCAAGTGGGATTGAGTCGATTTTGGTAAGCTTAAGTCCTAGGATGATGATACACTGACACACCAAACACTAGGATGGATTCCAGGTTTTGAAGTGCAGTGGGGTGAAAAGTTGGTGCTTTGATGCCATGTATGTGGATAGAGAGTCTTGATATGTACATTATGTTTATATACAGGCTAATATCTTTGCTGCATTGGCGATTTGGTTGGTTATAATGCGTACAATTTTTCCCCTTGCATAGATATTTGTACCTTGTTTGTATATCTATTTTGTTTTCTTTGTTTTCCTTTCTCTTTTTCTGCTTATTTTTCTTTTTCAAGATTTTATGGGTATATCTTTTGCAAACCCTCACGAGACCTTACTCGTCCACGTAGGGAACCAAGGGGTTTAAAGGGCTTGTTGCATATGCTAAATGCAACCGTGATTCATGCGAAAGTGAGTTAGGCCCTTAGGTTAGTTTTTCTTTGTTTTGCTAGAGGATGAGCAAAAATCTGGGTGTGGTGGAATGATGAAGTCCTATTTTACCTCATTTTAGCTCTCATTTGATCCTTATTTCTCATTGTTTTTATGTCAAATATAGAAGAGAAGTGGTCAAATTTACTTCCTTTGATTCAATTATACTTATAAAGTTATTTGTCTTACTTTCAGGAGAAATCTCTTGGTTTTGATAGAAAAGACAGCTTTGGAATGAATTACAAGGAAGAATAGAGGTCTAAAAAGCCCTGGGAACCAAGAGAAAAGCATTGGGGAGAGTTTCTGTCGAACCGGAAATTTGGCATGGAGGCCCCATGCCAGGTGGCACGACCGTGCCACCCCCCAGTTTTCATGATAAAAACACCTCCGAGCATCAGTTTGAGGGTGATTTTTTCTGGGTTTTGAGGGGGGCGATTTAGGTTTCCTCCTCCCACTCCCAAACCCCATTAGGGGGTGAATAAATTAGGTTAGATTAGAAGATTAATTTTGATTTTAAGCTTGTGGATTCGATCTTCAACTAAATCAAGCATAAGTTTTCTCTTCTCTTCCTCTCTCTATTTTGTATACTTATATGTATGTTTTAGTTTACAATCTTTTGTGATGTTTAGTGGTTATAGTCGTGAATCTTTGATTGTGATTAGCCTCTGGATGACTAATTGATATTTGTTTAGGCTTTTACCCCTCTTGTTTATGCTAGAATCTAAGGGTTTTCTCTCATGCCCACCAAGTGTTCGATGAAATGCTCGAAAGAGTTTTCATGCTTGTTTTGGGACAATTAACTTATGCCGAGAGGTGAGATTGGTTGTCTAGTGCGGGTAGAGTGAATAGTCGGAATTGGGACACGAAAATAGTTTCGATCGCTGGCTAAGTCAAAAGTTGTTAATCTTGTAGTCTAATTGACCAAATCCTATGAAAATAGGTGGTTAGAACATTTAGACTAGCCTATTGACCCTTGAGAGAGGGCTTAGGTGGACTCTAATTGGGCAACTGAACATCCTTGACTTACTAGCATAACTTGAAAAAGGTGAGGGTTTGAATTGATTAGTTAGTCTACCTTAGGTTTAATTACAATTGAAGTCTTATTTGTTTTAGTAGTTTAGTTTTACTTCTCTTCTCCTTCGATTTCGCCTAGATTGATACGCTTAAGTAAACTTTGATAGTTGAAAACACAACTCCCTACAGATGACACCCTAAGTACTCAACGATACACCTTGCAAATGGGGTTTATAAATATTAAAACTTTGTTTTTCCCTAACAATAGACTTAGATCTCCCTTGGGTTTTGAATCTAGAAATTCTGTTAAATAAAGCTCTTATACTCCATTGTATTTGTTATTTTCCTAAATGGGGTTCCCTTTTTTTGGAGGGGATTCCAAAATACTGGCTTCTTAAGAACTATCGGCAATGGTGCATGACTAAGTTTAATTTCTTATGTTAATCTCAGTCAGTCATTGACAAAATGACGGCGGTAATAATTAATGTAACTTTTTTATTGTAAACACTGATGCCACTTAACTGGAGAATTCAAACCAAATCAAGATGAAAAGTTAAGAAGAAGTTTCATGTCCTTACTAATCATCTTATATCTATTAAGAAATTCCTATAATATAATTATAGGGTTATATTCTTTTCATCTTATTAGCTAATAGAATATAATATTGCATTCATGTTGTGTAAGCGTTATGATATAGCTTAAGATTATATTTAATGATTAGTTTATAGGAAGAAGGGTACACAAAAGTAAATATGGATGAATATGAACACCACACATAAATACAAATAAAATTTTCTATCTACTTTGTCACGACGGTAGACATTAATAAAGTGTCCAACAAGGCCCGTATACATGAAGATGTCAAGCTCATACCTTCTGAGCACTACTAATTGAAATTTTAGTTTCTTTTCCTTAAATGAAGCATCAAGTGATACAAAGCTTACACCAATCAAGTGAAAATATTAAGCGCTAGGTGGAACAAAGACATCAAAAAATTAAGATGACTTTTGATGTCATAATGGCTATGCGCCAAAGTTGATTATCCAACATCAACCATATAGAATTAAAGATAATTAGTTTGAAAAGTTGATTATCAACACCACATTATATTGTAAACTGTATCCCCAGATCTATAGACTCATAATATTATAGTCTAAAAAAACTTGCTTTTTATGTCCTTTGCCCCTTGAAACCCGCCTATTCTATTAAAGAGAGAAAAGTACTATGTATAGTATGTTCAATAAATTAGTTTAATTATTGGAGTTGATAGGTTCAAATACAACAGAGCATTGCTAATTATATTTGATCATCGCCATCAACCAATGAGATTAAACAAAATGCAAAGTTAGTTTAATTAACTGCATTAGCTTCTGCCTTCTCTATGAAATTAAGACTAGAAGTCATTCATTTGATCAAGATCATCATCAACGCGATAGTGATTGCTTGTAGGGGTGTTCATTAAACGGTCTCGGACCGGACCGGACCGAAGACCGACCTGGACCGGTCCGGACCGGACCGGACCGAGGCTATTCGGTCCGGTCCTCGGTCCTGTCCCTTTCCAGTTTTGGTCTTCGGTCCAGTCCGGTCCAGGACCGGTTGGACCGGAACCGGACTGTGGACCGAGCTGAGTTAGGGTTTTTTTTTTCTGGGGGTTTGGCTGAGTGGTTGCCTTATCACTTATATTTCAATTTTGCAATTTCCATGTCCATACCTCACTTCGACAGTTCGCGACCTGAGCTCACTCTCTCTCCTCTTTCTCTTTCATTCATTCGTTCCCGGTTCGCCTACCCCTCTCACTCTCTCAGGCTCTCACTCGGTCTCCGTCTCCGGCGCTGAGCTTGGCACTGCACTGCGTCGGTCGTCGATCTTGCTCTCTCAGCATGACAGCATCCCTCTCGGGCTCGCAATCTGAAGTCAGAACTCTCTCTTTTCACTGCCC
>JACYFF010010365.1:5678433-5721271 GCA_017589665.1 Selenicereus undatus | reverse complement strand
CCGCGCTTTGCAGGTTAGAAGTTAAAAGGGGAGAGAATCATCGAGTGGCCAATTATTAGGAGAGATTATTGGTTGTATGATGCGCTATTTCAGTGCTGTTTTGCTTGTTGCGGAATCTTGGACTCCAGTAACTAACAGGTAGGAATGTCTGGTTTGCCATTGTGGTTCAACTAATTCACCAACTATAAGCTCTTCAGCAAGTTTTTTGAAGTGCCCATAATGGATATGACATTCTTCTTTGTTATTTGGCTGCTCAAAACAAATTTTAAGAGGGTTGCATTATGACAGTACATAAAAAGAACTGTACCTGAAACAGAACTCTTTCATTAAGCTGGAGTTCTAGACATTATGACAGTATTCTGCGAGACTAATTAACTGACAATAGCACAACACAAAATTGTTAACCAGAGCTGTAAGTATGACAATCAGGTCACGTTCTCGGGGTGCTTTGTTAGCTTATCTGTGCTCCACAAATTGCTCTCTGCACTCCTTGGCCCTTACTAGAGTTTTCAATACATGGACTGGTAGTACACATGAACCAAACTCTGCTGTGTATCATCCTCCTTATCAAACTCGTCCATCTGCGTGTCCTCCATTGTCGAAGTCTGAAAAATGCCTGTTGCTTATTGCCTTGCAACCAGCAAGCGATTCTCTGGAGAAATATTTGAGGGAACATACTTGACTAGTTTAGCTTCCAATCCTTGTTCCTTAATCCACATTAACCTCCCCATGTCAATGATATCCTTGCACATGAACCCCACGGCTGCTCTATCAAATGCCTGTGTGTTCCTTATAACTTCTTCAGCTCCTTCTACATCTCCACCATTCTCATTCCTATCACTATAAATGGAGTATAAAACCATCAAAACTAAACAAACTTTCGAGAAAAGACAACTCATTTTTATCAAATACATTCATTAATTCAAATACATGCTTGCTTGCTTACCTGGGAGGCAATGGCAAGTGCGCGTAGCTATCATCAGAGAACTCTGAACCATGGTCTGCATCGACTGCCCAGCTGGTAAACCATGTAATTGCATGGAAGTCATCTTTAGTGATCCCCAGGTTTAGTAAATATCTTTTATCTGCAGGTGCATTGGTAGAGAACATAAAAATCTAGCTGACAAAAGAACACTGTAAAACTAAGGATTTTGCCTAACAACTAATAAAGGGCAACAATACTTGGGTAGTGTTTCCACTGGCAGAGATGGTGGCAACAGGTTGCCACGGCAATGCCTTTAATGTGCTGGCGAACAGTCTGTTCTGTCCCATGATCTTGGTCATTGTGCTCAGCAAGACAACATCTAAGGGTCAAATCTGCATCGACAACATAACAAACAGTTTCAACCCCCCTGTTCTTCCTTGCCTAACCCCTCCTCAGTTCTTTCTATATGGTTGAACCTTTTTTTTACGTGTTGTCCTAGACAAAGATCACATTTCTTCACTCACGATTCATAATGTTTGAAGAGAGAAGTAAGGACAAAAATTCAGCACCTGTTGCAGGTCCACAGAGATGTTTACCAATAGCCAGATAAGGAACTCCCTGTAGAGACTCAACAGCATTCAGATTCAAGTCCTCAACTGCATCAATTACCACCATTATGCGTCAGAAAAAGGCAATGAGTGACACAGCTTCCTAATGTAAAATTCATACTTCCACAACCCATCATTGGAGCCAGACTAGTATTACAAATAGGCTTATAAGGAACTTTTCACTAGCAAATAGACATCATCTATATTGCAATATGACTAGTTCAACAACAGCATTCATAAAGTTGTATCCAGGGCCACCACGATGAACGTCAAACACTGAAAAGCATGGATGCTTAGCCGGCCCAGGATGGACGGGCTATAACATCTCTGAGAGACTCAGAGTCTGAGATTCCAACAGTCACACAAAAAAGGGTCCTGGAGAAGTGGATAATTTTCGGCAATCATATTTTGTTCTAAAATCTTGAGAAAGCAGGTTAATGATGTCTAACACAGCATCGAGAAGTTACTAGACATCTGAAAAGCCAAAATCACGAGGAGAAAATATATTCAAGAAACGAGATTAATAGTTCCTTGTCCCATTTACTTCACATTGTAAAAATTAATAAAGTACTAAATAGTCCATAATTTGTAAACACAAATTTTTGTGTACCTTAGAATATCTATGCATCACTCCTTATCATTATTCTTCTGCATCCATCAGTTTATCAAAAGCAACAATTGCTGCAGGACTACACCTTAAGCCTTTCAGGATTCCATTTCCCAATCATCTCGTAATGTGTAGGTATCCAGTTCACACTAAGAATTGCCAAAAAAAGGGGGGTTGGGGGGAGGGGAGGGAGAGAGAGAGAGAGAGATGCTTTCAGTAGTTCCCTCCCATGTCATATTCAGTGCCACAATAGCATACTAAGAGATGTTTACCACTAGCCAGATAAGGAACTCCTCTTAAAGACTCAATAGCATTAAGATTCAAGTCCTCCACTGCATCCATCATCACCTTGTATGCCAAGAAAATGCAATACAGTGACAAGGCAAGGCTAGATAATACTATGATCTAATTGTAATTTCATCCTTCCACCAACCAACAATTGAAGCTGGATAAATACTATGACCTAGACATTACCTACTGTATAGTGTGACGAGTTCAATAATAGCAGTGATAAAATTGTATCAGGGCAGAAAAATTCATGACTGCTAAGCCACCCCAGGATGGATGGCAACAGTGGTAAAGAAAATGGTCCTGGAGTGCAAATTTTACTTCCTGTGGGAAAGGAAAGTGCAGGGAATTCAAATTTCTCCCGAGTGCTTGGAATGCAGACTAATGATGTCTAGTATAGTATCAATAAGTTATTATACTTTTGCGGACCAAACTCACAAGAAGACGATAAGTGCTCCAGAAAATTTTCCCACCGAACTGTCTGTACTTAGAATAGTTAGATATCTCTCCATATCATCATTCGCCTGCCTCAATCACTTTACAGAAGGCAACCATTGCCTCAGCACTACACCTTAAGTGTTTCAGGATTCAATTTCCCAATCATCTTGTAATATATAGGTATCCAATTCAAACTAAGAATTGGAAAACAATATGCTTTTAGTAGCTCCCTCTCATGTCATAGACAGGGCAAAACCACACCATAGTTCACGGCAGCATAAAGTCCTCAAAAACCAAAAAGGATTCAGGAAGCCTTACTGTCAATTCTTAGCCGCTCCAAGACCAAGCTTTCTTTCTGTCGCAAGCTTCGGTCAGCCTAAAAGTGTAAGACACAGACAACACACACAAATATAATGCATAAATGCTCCTCTGATCTTCATATTATATCTAGATTCAATTAGCAGATACTTCATCTAGCACATATACAAATCTTTCTAGCTACACTCACCTTCAACTTGTATGATTTACGCTCAACCAAAAAGACCTTTTTGATCCCATAACAATCTGCAAGTATTTGTGTCAAGTAGCCCCTCCCAGCTCCAAACTCAACAACAGCAGGAATGTCATTTTCACTGTAATGTGACCCAGGACATTCACCTTGTTCTTTTGCCAAAGTTTGATCAGAATCATTCAACACTCCAAAATCCTCCAAGTTCCCAAGAATCGATGCCTGTTGCAAGACATGCTTCTCCTGAAATGGCAATTTCCTACACACAGTAAATGAATGATCATCCTCCTAGTACAAACTACAAACAAAGTGCGGTACAAGATCTCAGAATTGTTTCACCATTTTTGAACCAAATCACCCACTAGTCACTAGGCATAAACTTCCAGGCACCAATATCTCCTATTAATAAAACCGTCATTCTGATCAAGTTCAACAAAGTAACGAGGCAGGCAGAAATAATTGCATGAACCCCATTTTTCTAGTTCCAGAGGGGAAAAAGGAATGGATTGCTTAAAAATTAACCATGTCAATGCAACATTCAGAATCAATTGCATAGTTTCCTCCCTTTGTCCTACTGTTTATATTAGCTAAAAGAAAGCAGAAACTAAAAGCAAAGTGCTAGATGACTAAAATAAGAGCAACATACCCATCTACCTGTCTCTGAATCCAGACATTACAAGCTTCTGGCAACTTGTAAGAGATCCCTATCTCCTTGCAAATTGAACTGTGAACAGCCCTTATCTTGCAAAGCAAATCAGTTAATTGAGAAGCAGTTAAATTGTAAACCAACTTCCTCTTCATCTCAGAAGAAAAATCTTCTTCTTGTTCTTCTTCTTCTTGTTGCTCCTTTCTTTCCCCATTTTGCGTAGATTCATCCCTCCCTCGATTAATGCCCTTTTGGTAATAAGGCTGAAGAGACAGAGTTTGAGCTTGCTTCAATAACGGGCATTTCTTAACATGGGCTTCTAAATTGTCTTCAAGGACAGAACTTTGACAACCAATCAGCCAAATCAAAAGCCCAATGTAAGTGGAATGATGATGAGACAACGCAAATGAAATGGGTAAGCATAAAAGAATTAATAGAATGAGGAAAAACAACGGTGTAAGTAAGGTGATTACTGAGAAGGATCAATTGGGCATTTTACCCAGTTCCCAGCATCCCTTGGGGTGTGATTTCCGCAGAACCTATCAATTTTTACAGGTTTGTGTGAATATGAGAGGGTATATATTCAAGTAGATTATAAGCATAAGATGAAGGAGAAAACTGTAAGAGATCGAGGGGTTGAGAATACGAACGAGGAGTGATTAAGCGGGGCGTTGGCGCAGAATCTCTTCTTCTTCGGAAGCCAAAACTGGCAGCGCTTCTCCATTCTCTCTCTCTCTCTCTCTCTCTCTCTCTCTGTATCAGGTACCTCCCGGCGGCCGATGGGCTCCCGGAGCAGCTGGCTGGCGGTTGTCTGGTTCTTTCCCTCTCCACAACTTTCCATGTTGTACGCCCATTTCTACTTTCAAAACCCAGCCCAAGCTTTCCATTCTCTCTTTCTGTTTTTTTTTGGGGGTGCAAATGCATTTAAAACTGGTTAGGGCTGGTAAAAATTTATCCGATTCGATTATCTGAATTTATTCAATTAAAAAAAATCGGGTACGGTCATTAAATTTATGTCCGAATTTAAAATTTAGACAACCGGTCATGTCCGAATTTAAATTCAGGTCGGGGTCGGGGTCGGGGTCGGGGTCGGGTAGACCTGACAAAACTGATCCGAGATCCGAAACCCAAACCGAATGACCCAGACCCATACCAGACCCGACACTTGAAATATGCTCACCCGAAAGTAGATTCGAAATCCGAATTGACCCGACTCAAACCATACCAGATCCAAAATTTTCAACAAAGTTGTTTGTTTTGACGTGACGAATTTATTTCACAAAAAATTGATCGACTCGAAATCGACCCGACTCGAACCATGTCCGACTCAAACCGAAACAACCCAAAATGTCACTTAACCCGAACATGACCCGACCCGAACTTGATCCGACCTGTACTCGAACCGAATGACCCATTTGCCAGGACTGGGTTCGGGTTGTCCGGATTTTGAACCATTTCGGGTTCGGACAAATTCGGACAATCGGGTTCGGATATCGGACAATTATGTTTATATGTAATTTTAGTTGAAGTTCTTTAGAAAATTTTATAAAAACAAATCCGGACAACCGGGTGCGGACATTAAAAAATTGGGTTCGAGTTCGGTTACACAAAATTTCGGTCAAAATGTAATAAAATCATATCACAATTCAGACATTCGAACAACCCGGTTCAAACATCGGACATTCGGGTCCAGATTTGGGTCTGGTCAAAGTGTTCGATTTATAATCCGAACAGAGTTCGGGTATGAAGTTTTTGTCTGAATATCCGATTTGTCCAAATCCAAATTGACCGGGACCCGAATTTTTGCCAGCCCTAAAACTGGTAAAGGGATGGTCGGCTCAAGTACGGTTACAGGTAGGGCATATTTTTGATTAGTAATTTTTCGGTTCAGGTCAGGTTTGAAATGGGTGATTTTGGGTTCAGATCAATGTTGGGTGAATAGAAGTTTGGTTTAATATAAGTTTGTCCTGTAAAAATAAGGAACTTTTGTTTGGAATTTTGGGCGAGGTTCAATCTAGATTTGGGGTATGTTTTGAGGGTGAGAATGTTTTGGATATCAAGTCAGACATGGATATGCATCATTGGGTTCGGATTTCAAATTTTGAGCCATAAGTCTCACGCATTCAAGTGATAGATATCAACAGCTTTAACTTGAGAACCAATTCCCAGCTCATTGTAATCGTATGCATTCATCATCCACTTGGGTATGTTCAGTATGGATTGGATTATTGATAGGACTTTTTTTTTAAAAATAAGAAGCATTACGAAGCTAAGTGCACTAGTTGATAAACCTCATAAATCGGCAGAGTTGTTGAACGTAGAAACGTGAATTTTGAACTATGCCCATAAAACGTTTTATTTTTTTTATCCCCAATGCATGAACCAAAAAAGAGTTTTCTAACTATCACAAATTATGCTATTTGACGTATTTGTTCCAACGTCTTCCTTTTTTTAATATAATTTTATTAAATTTATAATTTTTCTTCTAATTTTTGAATAATATTAACTAAATTTGTGGTTTAAGAATGGGTTTCAAACTTTCAATATATATTTTTTTTGTGATGTTTTTGGGAGATGCAGTTAAACGAAGTCAAGACCTAATAAAATAGTCATTAAAACATAATTTTATACCATTTTTTAAGATCTACTATTTAAGCTATCAGTATATTCGACTTTTGAATCCCATAGTTGAAACAACCTAACAAGATGGACACTGAAATCGAATTTTTACACTGCCAGTTTCAAGCTTGTTTGTTGCATATGACAATCCCCTTTCTGCTTGGGCCAATCAAGGAGAGTGCTTAAATTAGTTGAGATTCTCAATCGCTATGGCCTATAAGCAGGCATAGGGTTAGAAAGTCAACTTCAAAAGGACATGGATCTTAGTAAGGGAGTTGAACATGCTATGCCTGAGTTAGCTAACCTTTTGGGTATCAAAAGGGAAGACAGACACACCAAGTATCAAAAGGGAAGCCTAATTGCTTTTGGATACTCTTTGAAGACGGAAAGATATACTGTTCTTTGGGGTTGGAAAGGAAGTATTCATCAAATTAGTAGTTCAAGCTATACCAACTTGTTTTGTCGAGTATTTTCAATCTTCTAGGGAATTCGACTAATGACATCTATCGGTTGTGTGCCAGATTTTGGTGAGCTTTGAAAGAAGTTCAATGTAAGATCCATTGGCAGAGTTGGAGTGACTTATGCAAACCTAAATGCTTTGGTGGTATGGGATTAAGGCAAATGGATGATTTCGGTTGTATTGCTAGTAGGGGTGGGCAATAGACCGGGTCGGGTTAGGTCAGGACCGACCAATTTACAAAGTGGGTTGGGTCGGGTTATGGTCAGCCCGTTAATAATTTGGGCCGAGTTGAGCCTTTTGTGCAAATAAAACGGTTGGACGATCAACTTTTGGTCCGTTTTAAAATGGAACACACAAAAAAACTATGCATAATAATTATTGTTATGTATAAAGTGTTGGTAGTAAACTTAAATAATTGGAACATATAAACTAGTGCGTCAAGTATGATTGAAAAAATAATGGGTCATTAAACGGGTCATTAATGGCTGACCCGACATGGTCTGTTAATGTGTCTTAACAGTCAGTCCACTAGTGACCTGGTCTATTATTGACCCGGCCCTTTATTGACCCTATTTTAAATGGACTTACCCACTTGACCCAATAAGTACTCGATCCGTTGCCCATCCTTAATTGCTAGCCAAGCAAGGGCGGAGACTTGTTAAGAATGAAAACTCATTGCTTGCTCGTGCCCCAAAACTAAGTACTACCAATGTATCCATTCTCTTGATCCCTTTTCCGGGCTTCAAGTTTCTCATGGAGGAGCATATGGTCAGCCAAAAGCCTTTCTGGGGAAGGCCTAGGTGCGGAAAGTCGAGAACGATGATAGCATTAGGGATTGGAGGGACCTGCAAGTGGCGGATGGTGAGGGTAACCATAGCACAACTGATAATACCCCGGGCCGTAAAGATCTGAAAGTGAAAGATGTGATTAACTTCAACTATAAGAATGGAAAGTGGATCGGATTCCCTAAAAGCTCAATGAAATAAACAAAAATAATCCTACTGATTATAACCGAAACTAGAGGTGCATGGGATGGGCTTACTCTAAAAATGGGTAAAAATCTAGCAGAAGGCAGAGTCTCCTATGCAGTTGATTATGGCTTGGCAAAATGAGCTCGAGGAGGAAGTTTTTCAGCTCATAATTAAACAGCATTATGCTTTGCATGGCTAGCTTGGACTTCTCATAATGAAGGGGTCTTCAATGGCCGAATCACACCAACTCTGATAATCCATTCGCCGGCATTGCAGATGGTGCAGGATCTTGCCAAGCTTGAGAAGAGGGAGAGGGGAGGATGAGGAAATCAGGTAGGGTAGATGTCGAGGGAGGATGTGCGAGTGTCGCCACCTCCAAGGGTGGTTAAAATCAATGTGGATGGATTGGTTTCAACAGACCGAGGAGTTGACTTAAGTGTAATATGTAGAGATGAAAAGGGAAATGTTATATGTCCTAGAATCTAGAGGGTCTGAGCGCGATGGTCTCTAAGAATAGTTGAAGTGAGTGCAACCGTCACAACGATCATGAAGGTCATAAAATGATCTGAAAAGCTCTAGAAATCTTGCGTATGACATAGCTTGTTAAGTTTGCTAACAATGTACATATTTTTAGAAAAAAAAAAAAAACCCCTCTAGTGATCTAGGTGAGAAGTTTAACTGCCTTTTCAATGCAGCTACATTTCCATTTTCTTCTCCACAATTTTCAAAAATAAAAGAAAGACGGCGAACTCCACGGACTAGTTAAAACAATTGGGCTGGGCTTTGAGACCAATGCAAGAATTGAAGCACAAGGCCCACCAAGCCGCACCCTTCTCTGCGGAAAAACCCTAGCACACCCACCTACTTAATCCCCTTCTCCTCCCTCATTTGTCAGACCCTAGCCGAAACTCTCAGAGGAGAGAGAAAGAAGAGAGAGAGTGTGTGCGAGAAGAACCCTAACCCTAACCCCAATTACGCCGCGAAGATGCAGATCTTCGTGAAAACCCTGACGGGGAAGACCATAACCCTAGAGGTTGAATCCTCCGACACCATCGACAATGTCAAGGCTAAGATTCAGGACAAGGAGGGGATCCCACCGGACCAGCAGCGTCTGATCTTCGCCGGAAAACAGCTCGAAGACGGCCGCACCCTCGCCGACTACAACATCCAGAAGGAGTCGACCCTCCACCTTGTGCTTCGCCTTCGTGGTGGCGCTAAGAAGAGGAAGAAGAAGACCTACACCAAGCCCAAGAAGCTCAAGCACAAGAAGAAGAAGGTCAAGCTCGCTGTTCTTCACTTCTACAAGGTCGATGATTCTGGAAAGGTCCAGCGCCTTCGCAAGGAGTGCCCTAATGCTGAGTGTGGTGCCGGTACTTTCATGGCGAACCACTTCGACCGCCATTACTGTGGTAAGTGTGGTCTCACCTATGTCTACCAGAAGGCCGGTGGTGATTAAGCGATCCCATGATACAGAGATTCTCTCACCTTATCATCTTATTTAGGTCTTATTTCCGTCTGTTTCGTTTTGTTTAGAGTTATGGAGACTTGATTATTATCTTAGTACGTCGCGTTTTGTCAAGAATGATATTACTTTGTTATGCTACAATTTTGAACAAGTCCCCGTTTTTTTTAAAGGATTTATATTTCGGATCATCTGATTCTTGTGCCTTTGTTTGTGTGATTGTAGTCTATTTTGCTTTACGTCTGTTTCATTATTTATATTGTGCTTCTGGGTATCTTGCTGTGGATGTTTTGTTGAAAATTTATGGATCTGTTTGATTGGTTAAGCTGGATATTATTAGTATTGAACGGATAAGCATTTTGTTGTGGTGTTTATTCAGTAGTAATGCTTTACGGGGAACTCATTGTTTAGAAATTCTGTTGAATGGATTACTGTGCAAATGCAAGAGATTGAATCTTTGTCCTTGGGGATAATACTACTTATAGATATTTTCTTATTAGCCTTGTACCTGCAGCGATGAGCCTTCATAAAAAATTGATCTTTGTTTGTGGTGGTTTAGGGTAGGTAGGTCATGAAGGTTCCTGTGCTTGTGCCTACAGAAATTTCCATTCTTGTGATTGAGGGTACAAGTTCTGGTTTATGTACATGAGCATGCTTCATTTGTTCCTCTGGTAGAAAATTTGTGCATATTTCAATTCTGTGGTTGTATAGTAAAAGGGTTAGCCAATGTGTCTTCTTTTGTGTCGATGTATTGCAGTCATTGTTAGATTAAGGGATTTAGTGCATATTTCCTGATGTTGAGGGGTCCTAAGAATGGGACTGTATGAAGCTTCATATAGGTATTTCTTGATGATGGAAAGTAATAGGTAATAAGAACCATTAACAGGTTTGCCTAATGGGGTCAACAAATGGGTGTAGAAGCTGATACTTCTAAGATGTCTTGTTGTCATTTACTGAGTCTATTTAATCGTTATTGTGAGGTTGGTTGGTTTGATGAAAGCTTTTCATTGCTTGAGATTCGGCTTTACAATGTACAGCCAAATTTGCTAGGGTTTAGGATGCTGTTGTCTGCTTGAGCATTAGGTTGTGTTGGGTCTTCGCCTCAGTATTTAGTGCAACCTGCTTTGTGTTTCCTGTTCCTCTGATTTTTGGTATATAGTACTCCTCAACTTAAAAAGACTCAATCCTGATCATCAGAATGCATGTACATTCAGATACTACTTGGCAGCTGAATTATCAAACCCACTGCATGCATTCTGCTAACTTGGGTAGCACAGCAGGACACATAGAGTTATGCTCCTTGTGGTGTTGTCTGTTATACAGTTGACGCTTGATGGGAAGTCTGGCCCTTTCATTGCTGTGCTAATTTAAATCTGTTTAGTCATCGGGAGAGTTTTCCCTTCAGCCTACAAATTGTTCTTTATCACCCCAGTGGCTACCCACTCCCTGAAAACAGGGTACGTGGCTTGTGCAGATCTGGCCATCCATTTCAGTTCATACGGTTCATAAGGACGTAAACTGTGTCTATTTATGGTGAGAGTAGTAGGCCTTGTTGAGCATGGAATGAATCTTAGCACTTAAGAACACTATAAATGAATGCAATATTGCAGTGAAAACCACAAAGGCCACGGTTGACGAACTACTCAATTGCCTTCACATAGGATATACATTTGCTCCTCGATGCGCTGTGCTATGGATTCTTATTTCTTGAACATCATTAGGTAGTGAGATAAGATAGAAATTTATGGTGTTTCCGTTATGGGGTTTAGCATGATAGCCCTGTTCTGTAACCCTTCCTTCGACAACAAACCTTCCATTTTGAATAATTAACAGAAGGCAATGAGGATGCAAGCGCTACATAAAGGTGAATCCATGTTGGCAATTTCTTCTGAAGTAGAATACTGCACATTCGTCCCTCGTTCAGTTGTATGGTTGTGTCCAATATTGGGACTAAAGTCATGGGATCATATTATGGCAATACAATTTTTCGGCGCTACTCCACAGTTTCCCAATGAACTGCAAGCTTCTTGCTTGTGGCGCCTCGTGTGTTTGGTTGATCTGTCAAAGAATCAACTATTCATACATCCACAAATTGAGAAAATAAAAATAGCCTACCCACAAGACATAAGAGCGCGCACAAAAATCAGGAGGATTGGTGTAACCTCAAACGACTGAGCAAAGAGAAAAATACGTTTTTGTCTTCCACGAGCTTGTACACGCTGTAGTATGGAATGTGTATTGCAAGTTTACAACCAACCCAAGATATCTGCATTTCGTTACATTTCTTGATAAGATTTTACACGTTGGAATAGTGTGAAGTGGATGTTAGATTCCCCAACTAGGCAACTATCATAAAGGTACCGAAGGAGTCGTGAGCTCTGGAAAGAGATATGGCCGCTTACAACTAGCTATCTTTAGTATCAAACTTATGCAGTTGGATCATTTGAAGGTGTTACTTTTTGAATATTCGTCTTTCTGGAAAGCTATTTTTGGTTTAGACCTTTGGTTGTGTGGATCTTTCTATAAGTGCAAAAGGGTTTTTTTTTTTTTTTGGGCAAGGATATTTTTATCATTAGCCTGTTTTTTTACAGCAATAGGACCGTGCTCTATGAGGGTAAGTCACTGTAAAAGTTTCCAGTTCTCTGATTGAAAGTCTTGGTTTCTATTCATGAGGGCATTCCATTTGTTCCGTTGTGATAGGACATAAGTGGACTTTCAATTCTGTGGTTGTACAGCACGATGGTTACGCCAATCTGTCTTATTATGCATCGGTGTATCAGAGTTTTTGGTAGAGTAGGTGATTTCTTGCATATCTACTGCTCTCGCGCGGGGGGGGTGGGGGGTGTTACGAATGGAATTGTAAGAAGCCATCTGTTCCTCTGCGGCTTGATATTAGATCATGCTAGAACTAATAACAGGTTTGTCTAGATGGGTTCTGCACAAATTGGTTGTTGAACCTGACATCTTGATGACGTCTTTTGGATAGCAATAACTTATTATGCATTCAACATGTGGTCGATCCGTGATAAAACGGCCGCATCAGAACGTTGTCGCCCTTCCATCTGTGACGAAACGGCTGCATCAGAACTTTTTGCCGTAACATGGAACGTGATTTTTGTGGCCCCTCAGAAAATGGTTCTCAGCACAATTTTTATGGCCTGAGAAACCCACGCGCTGACCCATAAGATGGAGATCCATGGTGTTTTCCCTGTTAGGGTCTTTCACCAGCACAACACGAGACGACAATTTCAGCAGAATGGTATACAGTCAATTGTGATAACTGTATATAGCAATTTAGGTAATTCTGCTAGCAAGTTGAAGTAGTACACTATAAATCGCTCCCCCGGCTCATGAATTGTATGATTATATGTATACAATGTTGGGAATATAACAATTAAACATACAAAGGTAATACAATTTTTCCATTTCTCCTGCTCAACAATTTCTTAGTCGACATAAATGGCTGGGGGCCCCCCCCCCAAAGTCCAAACAAGGAAAAAAAAAAAAGATTTGCATGATTGTATGGATCCAACAATGGGACTAGTATAATAGTTCATACTCCACGGGCAATAATGCTTTTGGATGCAGCTCTACAATTTCTTAGTTGACCATAAACTCAAGCTGCTTTTTTGGGGCGTCTCATCTGTTTGAGTGGTCTGTAAAAATCAGCTGTATGTTTAGAAATCGAGAAACTGATAAAAGAGTAAAAATAGCTACGTGCAGTGGCAAGACACATAAGAGTACATACAGCAATCAGGAGGAGAGCTAGTATAACCTCACAAATGATTGAGGGAACAACTTTGAGAACATCGCGTCTTTAGCTTTCACGAGCAATATGTATACACCGTAGCATGGAATGTGGATCAATGCCAACGCAAGATACCTGCATTACAATATACTTCCTGATTAGATGATGCCCGTAGGAATAGAGCGATGTAGATGTTAAATTTTGTGTAGCTACCATAAAGGTGCCCAAGGTGTTGCTAGCTCGAGAAAGGGATAGGGCCACCTGCGATAAGCTATCCGAGTAAGCCTCTGAATTCTTAAGTGGTTGGAAGGGGAGGGTAAGGTTTGGAAGAAGTATCAACACACCAAGTAAAACCACAGGCGTGAAGAATCCACTGAAATGTCACATATGTAGCGCTCCAGAGTACGAAATAAGTAAACCCGAACCATTCAAATGACTGACAGATGAGAGAATTGAATGTAAGTTAGCTCAACTGCGTCCAAAAGTGGCTGTTTTGTAAACTCTTGATTCTAGTTAAGAAGATTAGAGGAATTGTGATACTTACAAGTGCGTTAAGAAGAGAATCAATGGCCAAGAAAATCGCATTCACTGAATGGATACTGCCTATCACCTGCAACGTAAAATCAATGACAAAAGATTCACAAAGGAGGGAAGACCAGTAGAATCCAAAGTCCACGACATATATATATATATATATATATATAGACAGTGGCGTAGCCTGCGTGGGGTCAGTGGGATCAGTCGACACCCCTCTCGAAAAAAAATAAATTAATATACGTTTGAGAATTAAAAAAAAAGAAAAGAAGTTAACTATATATATCAGATGTGTTAAATAGATACATGAAACCTCCCTTGCTTCAGTGTTCCAAGCGCTTGATTTGTGAGTCGGCTTGTCTCTGATGTCATGGGTTAAAGTCCTCTATCCTTCCCTTTTTTTCGTTTTATTTTTTTCTTTTTTTTTAAGCCTCCGGTACTCTTCCTCTGTTTGTTCGACAGTTCGAGTCCTCAACTCTCTCTTTCGACACCCCTATCCGAAATTTCTGGTTTCGCCAACACACACACACACACATATATATACACTAGTTTATTAACTATCAATCATTAAGTGAGAATTTCCGAAGTTGCAGATAATGTCCTGTACTTCTGAGACGATTTTGCAAGTTACTCATGGAGTTTGTGACTTAAGAAAGAAGGATACAAGGAATAAAATAAAAAAAAGGCATGAATGCGGAATATATGCCAACAACTCTGTTATCACACAAATCACGCACCAATGTGAGTTGAAACTGTTTTCCAGCCATCATGGGTACCAAAATTGTCCAAAACACCAAGTCTGTAAGCACAGAAGCTCCCGCAGAAGTCTGGATGGAATGATCATCAACAAAATCAGTTCCAACCAACAAGGAACAAAACCTTACTACTGTGATTAGTGACTCAAACACGGGACATGACATCTTTGGTAACAGGCAAAATGTCCGGATCGCTTAAGCAAAGATGAGACAATTTGTGGCATAAATCTATAACTCTATACTACATTGCAGCTCTACTTGCAAAAATGTATGCAGAGGTAAGATTCTGTAAAAGCAGTACCCACATTGGGAGGGGACCGATGGATGGTTGTTGTAAAATACAATTGCAGAAACCCAATCTACATAAAGGTCCATATCCATGCTGATACCCTGAGAATCCCACCTGGGGCAGTGTTCTTTTTTTTGGGGGGGGGGGGGGGGAAAGGGGGGGATGTTGGTTTGGTTCCCAATTTAGCAGCTTACCCTTAAATTGCAGAATCATATTGAAGCTGAACCTGTAGTTTATACTCATCAAGAAAGCATATATTTTACAAAGCTATCAACAACATCATATCATATGATCACGCACACATTCAGGGTTTTTTGAAAGATGATTAACTAACCTATGATTGTGAAGGATCAAACAACAAATGCAGTAGAGAACGAGGAGAGTGAACCTGCATGTCAACCAACCTGGTAAACTATATGCATAAGATGCCCCAGAAATCCAACTTTCTGAGAGAATTCATCACCACTGCTATGCTTATTATGCAAGTTAGTTCCACTTCTCTCCGTTGTCTGAGAGGTGGCTGCTGATTTTCTGTTTTCTAATCCATCTTTAAGAAATGTGTCATTCTCTTCAGTTTCAATGTGAGATTTCTCAGAAGATTTCAAGCATCCTTGAGCTGATACAATGATCCCAAGCTACAAAAACAAGCTCGCACAAAAAAAGAGTTTCAGGTCAGTTCCAATCATATGGTTTTGACAACAGTCTACCGATACTATCATACACAACTAAAGGTAACATGAATTCTGATGTAAAATGTAACATACCACAAAATACAGCATAACCAATGCAAAAGTCCACCTGTTGATCAGTATTAGAGATGCTATTATTAGTTAATCACTCGATACTGTCCAAATAACCCTAAGTCGGTAACTTTGGATATGATGATGAACCATGTCTCGAGCACGCAAGATAGACAGAGTAATTAGCTAATGTTCTTCTCACTAGAGTAGACAAACTGTGGAAAACCTCATAGTTGAAAGGAAGAATGCACTGATAAATCAAGCATACTAGTTGCAAAAACTAAGTTTTAACAGACTTTCTGAACTTAAGAGCAAGCTGCAAGTCTCCATCCAGTGTGATTGTTACATAGTGTGTAGTCTCTAGGTGAGTATAATACTTGCCCAGAAAAAGGGGGTTTCCAATTTAATTTCAGTCCCTAGCACTTCAGTTCACACATAACTCAGAGATTCTCTCATGCTCATAATTTAAAAACTTGGTCCTCCAGTTGAAATGTTCCAGGTCTAGGACTATAGGCTCGGTCTTTTCGATAACAACAACATCCAATGTGGATCCTGCCTGAGCAAGGTCGGGGGCCTCTTACAGGCAGTATATCAACATTTTATAATTGAATGCTGATGGTAATGAGTCATAACACAACCATATCCCCAAATTGAACCCCCCAACCCTCCCACACCCCCCCCCCCAACCCAAAAAAAAGGAGAAAAAAAAGAGGTCCTCCAATTGAATTAAACAAACAAATTAGAAAGGGATTTTGACATCCAAATAAGAAATGAGAAAGGAGGAAGGTATTAAAGAATAACTTACTGGGTGTAAAAGTAGAAAGCAAAAAGACCAGAAAAAAGGACAATTTGGTAAAGAAGCCAGGCCATAGTGAGAAAAGCCAAGGTCCTGTAGAGAAGAAGCCATCTGGGGTGGAGTTTTCTCCAGCAAGGAATCCATAGATGATTGAAATTCAAGGGTTCTGGTGAACTTCTAAACCTTTTCTTGATCAAAGTAGCTGCAACTGCAGCTGGGATTACTATGATCAAAGCACAAACTGGTGTTTGCCATTTCAAGAAGTAACCCAATCCCCCTGCTCCCTCTGATTTTCCCATCCTCTTCCCCTGTTTCTCTCTCTCTCTCTCTCTCTCTCTCTTATCTGTTCCCAGTTCCCACTCAAATTTACTTTTGAGGGTGACTAATGAGGCCCCTTAGAAAAGTGGTTATGGTTGGTGGGTGATATAGTAAAAGCATGATATCATCGTGGTTTCCCATCAGAGGGATCTTTCAAAGGTTTAGGTGAGGACTGATAGACAAGGTTGGCCAGGACCAGGGGCAAGCCAACATAAATGGCTAATCTTCTAAAGTAGAGACAGAGAGAGTTGCATAAAAAACAAGCAAAACATTGCTACTAAAAATTTTATGGTGCAAAAGTGTAAAGATTACATAGAAATACTACTGTACTATAGTATTGCTAATGTTGGATACGTTTGTAAGTTGACGGTTTAGTCAATCTTAAAGAAGGTGTACATTGACGAAGCTCTAATTTTATTTAGTTATGTTTTTTTACCGTATTAGAAAAAAAGGGCATTCGCAATTTTTCTTCATTACTACAGTATATATTAAATATGCAATTTTTGTTTGACATGAATGTTGATTAATGCATTTTTTACATTATTACATATGTCAATCTAATCAATAAATTTTTCAACCTAACAATTAATATTTAATTATTTCTACCAATTCAAACCAAATATTTTTTTAAAAAAAATACCATGTTTGGTAATTTTAAATAGTTTATTTAAATAAAATAAGGCAAGTTTATTAAACACCCCAATTTGCTTAAAAAAAGAATTGAGATATATACGGTTTATAAGTGAGTTAATGGTGTTTAAAATTTGTTGGGCTGAGTGGGTTGGACAATCTGGAGCCCAATACCTCTATTGTATCGGTGTCGTGTTAGGGTCATTGTTTCGAGGCCCAGGTTGCCTAGGCCTATGACCTTTGACTCATCTTTTTTGACTTAAGGTTGGTTTGAACTTGCCTTTCCACTTCTTTTTTCTTTTTTTTTTGGTGGTTTGGGGGGGGGGGTGATACAGAGCTTCAGTTTTTTTTTTGTTTGACTTTATAAATTATTTGTAGTCAAGGAATTATTGATAATCATAATAGACTAGTATTATTACTGATCAAATTACACAATGAATCTTCCAATCGCCAAACATCCTATCAAACCTGGACATTGGAGAGGGAGCATAAGAGGGAGGACATTGAGAGTCAGTGAGATCTGGAGAGGGCGAATAAAAAGGGGGGTGAGAGTAGGCAAGAAAGCAAAGTGCGAAAAGGCTCAGAAGAAATTAAACCTGGACCTAAGTCTTTTAATTTGTTTTCATAGATTGCGAAATTTTTTTATAGCGAGAGCCAGTGGGCTGGATCAAAAGATCAAAACTTTTTCCCAATCCTAACCCTCATCATAGTCGGGTATCCTCAATCTATGGTTGAGTGAGTCGAAGGCAAGAAGAGTCAATCAGAATTCAGAACCTTCTTGTTTGTGGGTCGAGTTAGGTGAAACCCGTTGGTCAGATCTACTCCTATCATATAAGTAGTTCTTTTAACAATTTATTGTGAGAATATCTCACAAATTATTTTTCTAAAAATATTTAAAATATTAAACTTTTCGATTCAAATATCCTATTCTCATTAGAAACTACCAATGGAAGTAACATTACATGTGACTAGGGGTGGGTAATTGAATGAGTAAGGTCAACCCATATACAAAGTGGGTGGGTTGGGCCATGGTTGGCTCATTAACAATTTGAGCCTGATCGGACCTTGAATGTAAATAAATGGGTCAGGTCAATCTATAGGCGACCTGCTTTTGACATGTTTTAAAATAGAACAAATTTTCACAAAAAATTTTTGTATAATAATTATTATGTGTAAAGCATTGGTAATTAGTTGAACTAATTGTACCATACAAATTAGTGTGACAAATAGATTGAAAAAAATAACGAATTTTTGGAATATAATAATCCAAACTTTGAGGGGTCTGGAAGGCAATAATCCAAACTTCTGAAATTCTTGCCAGTGAGCTGAACTTTTAATGTATTTATTTCTAGTGTTCTACCATCAAGTCGGACTCGTCGGAAATACGATATGGCGGTGGTGGAATCAGATGTGTAATATTAGAGCAATAAAAAAAAAAAACATTAACATATCAGCTACCTTCCCTTCCAATTCCCTCTCCTCCCCTTTGACACATCTATCTATCTATATGTGTGTGTGTGTGTGTGTGTGTGTGTGTGTGTGTGTGTGTTTATATATATGTACATCTATATGTTTGTGTGTGTGTGTGTGTGTGTATATATATATATATATATAATCGAAAGGGTTGGGCGGTCGTGCAACAACAGCAAATGGGGCTTTCTCTCTCCTCTCTATCTCCTTAGCCTCTCTCTCTCTCTCTCCTCTCTCTCTCTCTCTCTCCTCACCCCAACTCCTCCATAGAGCAACACCGGCCGACTGCCGCCATGACTGGCTACTGGAGAGTCGACATCCACTGTCGCCGGCCGACACCGCTCTCTCCCTCCCGGCGCTTCTCCCTCTCGGTGTCTCTCAATCTCAGCCCTGTATATCTCTCGCTTTCTCTTGATCTCTTGCGGCCGACACCCCATACGCCGGTGGCTACCTCTAGTAGGCGACGTGTGCAAAAATCTGGGCAGTAGCATAATTGCTTGCCGGCCAAGGGGTGGCCAAATTTGAAATTTTCAGGGTGGGGGCTTGGTTGGTGCGGATTTTTTTTGGGTGGGGGGGGATTTATTCCTTGGGAAGATTAAAAAGTTAGAAATTATTAATTATAATTACATTATAAATGAATTTCATACTTTGAAATGGTGATTTTTATTTTTTTTTTAATTTTCATAGAGAAAGAGAGGGGGGAAAGGAGTAGGGGTGGCAAAAATTCGGGTCCGGGTCAATTCGGGTCCGGACAAATCGGACATTCAGACAAAAACTTCATACCCGGACTATGTTCGGATTACAAATCGGACACTTTGACCAGACCCGGACCCGGACCCGAATGTCTGATGTCCGGACCCGGTTGTCCGAATGTCCGAATTTGTGATCTGATTTTAGGACATCCTGACCGAAATGTTGTGTGACCGAACCCGAACCCGATTTTTTAATGTCCGAACCCGGTTGTCCGAATTTGTTTTTATAAAATTTTCTAAAGAATTTGGACTAAAATTACATATAAACATAGTTGTCCGATGTCCGAACCCGGTTGTCCGATTGTCCGAACCCGAAATGGTTCAAAAATACGGACAACCCGAACCCGAATGTCCAAACCCGAACCCGACCCGGATTTAAATTCGGACATGTCCGATTGTCCGAATTTTAAATTCGGACATAAATTTGGTGACCGTACCCGGTTTTTTCCGGGTTGGACAAATTCGGGTAATCGGGTCGGACGAATTTTTGCCAGCCCTAGAAAGGAGGCATTAAAGCATTGCAGATCTCTTTAAAAAATTCTAAAAAATGTCTTGTTCTTTATTTTTTTAAATGTTGTAATAATATATGTGGACTCAGCCACTGCCACATCATCCCTCTGGTGAGTCGAACTCGATGGTGGCATAATAAAAATAAAAACATTAAAAGTTCAGCTCGTTGGCAAGGATTTCTCAAGTTCGGATTATCACCTTCCAGACCCCCCAAAGTTTGGATTATTAGATTCCAAAAACCCAAAAATAAATGGTCACTAAACGCACCATTAATAGGCCGACTTGCTAATATGCTTTAATAGGTCAGCTCATCATTAACACAACGCTTTATTGACCTTATTTTAAATGGATCAATCTACTTAACCTAATGGGTATCCGACCTATTGTCCACCCTTATATGGAATATATGACGAGGCCGTATAAGGTACACATACACAGATAATATTAGGTACAATGAATTGAATGAAATACAAGCCCCCATGTGCAATAATGGAGACTGACCAAGAAAACTTAGCTTGAACTTCTCTTGAATTGATCTAAACATGCTGTGCTTGTCCAATTTCCAGTTTAAAAATTCAACCATTTTCACAACTGCTATGGTATCTCCTCATTATTCTCCTCCATCTGTTAAAGAGGAAGAAGGTCAAAATCGACATCAAATAACCATGAAATTATTGTGTGATCGAATTATAACACCTGTAATACTAAAAGCCCCCCAAAAAAAGGTCTATGATATTGTCTTTGAGCTATAGCAACGCACAATACATAATTATCTCCAATGGATATTGTCTATTTATCAACACAGGTTTGTTCAAATGGTTTGACACTTACTCTCTTTAAAAAAATATATGAACTCGAGTTTTGTGAATGGAAAAAATATATGATGGGAGAGCTCTGTTTATTATTGAGACAACAATAACTCGATTCCAGTGCAATAGGGGATCCAAGATCCAAAAAAATAATAATATTATCTCTTTCTAATTAATAGCTTGAATTATTTTTCGAGACAAGAAGGTCAAGATCAATCGACTTGAACCCTTAACTTAATAAACAGTACCCAAATTATAACTTTAATCCGACATTAAACAAATAAACTTAATCAAAACTCCCCCTTCAATTCGTAGATTAGAACCCCTGAAATTATTTATGCCAAGTAGCACCCTTCATTCTCACAACCCTCCAACACCACCAGATCTAGTTACATCCTTCTCTCTAATTCTCTCTCTCTCCCCCTCTCTTGTTCTGTTCTTATCGTTCCTTTATCTTCATTCAGTCAGCATGTCTAAGCCAAGGTAATTAATCTTTATTTTCTTTAATCAATATATATAGATAGAATTAATTTGTTAAGTTAATTACACTTCCATATTTTTTTCACCCCCATGAAATTTATTTAGATTGGAAGGCAAGGTGGCGTTGATCACCGGCGCCGCCAGCGGCATTGGCGAGGAGGCGGCGAGACTGTTCGCCGAGAGTGGGGCGTTGATCGTGATCGCAGACATCCAAGACGAGCTAGGCCAACAAGTTGTCAGTTCGATCGGCTCACAAAAATGCACCTACTTCCACTGTAACGTTAGAGATGAGGCCCAAGTCCAAGCCTTGGTTGGTTTCACCTTCCAAAAATACGGCGCACTCGACATCTTGTTCAGCAATGCCGGCGTCATGGGCCCGCTGACGGGCCTACTCGACCTCGACTTGGCCCAACTCGACCTCACTTTCGCGACTAATGTCCGAGGGGTGGCCGCCACCCTCAAGCACGTGGGTCGGGCCATGGTGGAGCACAAGATCCGAGGGTCCATCATATGCACCGGCAGCGTGGCTGGCTGTATCGGTGGGGTCGGGCCTATGGCGTACACCGCCTCGAAGCATGCCGTGGTGGGTCTGGTTCGGGCCGCCAGTGCGGAGCTGGGCAAGCACGGGATCCGGGTCAACTGTATATCCCCCTTTGGGGTGGCTACACCTTTGCCATGTAACGCTTACAACATGGAGCCTAGCCATCTTGAGGCGAACACCTCTGCCATGGCTAGCTTGCAAGGGGTGGTGCTCAAGGCTCGGCATATCGCTGAGGCGGCACTGTTCTTTGCCTCCGATGAGTCCGCCTACATCAGTGGGCATAACATGGTGGTCGACGGCGGATTCACGGTGGGTAATCATGTTATTAGTCAGATCAACGACTAAGACCTTAATGTGAAATTTTGCCATATTTTTATGCTTTCAATACAATCCCTGGGCAATGTTTTAATGAATAGTTCTGGGAAACCCATTTAACACGCCAATATTAATGTTATAAAAGTTTTTATACTATATATTTCTGTTATACATTCAGTTGGCCATGTGCTATTTGTTTTCATTGTTATGTGTATTTATACAATTTTTAAGATCCAAACATCTATCTATACAGGTTGGTTTGAGTTGTTTGACACTTGTTCTTCTTAAATGAGATTTTGACTTCGAGCCTTGTAAATGGAAACATCTATGATGGAACAGCTCAACCTCTTATTGAACCAATAACAACTCGACTTCACTGAAATAGAGGATCCAAAAACAAAACAAAAAAAAACAAACTAAAAAGTCTAAAATTTTCAAACGTCAGTTCTCTTTCTCAACTAGGGCTGGCAAAAAAACTCGTACCTGCCTAAAACCCGCAGAACCCGCCCCAATGGGTATGGGTATGGGTGGCGAAAATTGAAAAAAAATGAGTATGGGGCGGGTATTACTAAAATGGGTATGGGTATGGGTATGAGTATAGCTCTTACCCGCCCCATACCAGTTTTATTAATACCCGCCTCGTACTCGTCTCATGCCTGCCCCATATAAAACACATACCCGTTTGTTTAAAGTTCTAATTTGTTACTTGTAATTGAATATTTTACTAGTTGCTTTGAGTTGTATGATATTCCAAACTTCAGTATAATATTTTGTTTCAAACTGTAATTTTCAAGCGCTAATTTATTGTTTTGATTGGCAAATTTTTAGTTGTATTTGATGTGATATGATATATCGTCGGAAGTTTAGTGTTAACGTGACATATTGAGTATTTGATATCGAATATGGATACAAAATGAGTTTAATTCTTTTTTGTCTATATGTACCCGAATAAAACCCGCATACCCGCTATACCCAGTGTGTATGAGTATAGGTATAATTTTACAATACCCGAGGGGTATGAGTATGAATATGGGTATTAATTTTAAAAATGGGTATGAATGAGGGTACGGCTAAACCCGCCCCGTACGCGCCCCATTACCAACCCTATTCTCAACAATGTCAACATAGTACTTTTGCATTTGAGCCTAAATTATTAGATATTTTAGGTTCTATAGATCTGGGTTGTCATAGATGATAATTTTTTTATTTTTCTTCGTAAAATTTTGCTGCATTTTCGGACCTACCATGCTACGCAGACCCAAATGCCCGATCCATTAATATATATTTTTTTAATCGAAAAATTAAAATTGGATACGGCATTGGGCGGCTGGGGCAGTCGGCAGTCAGCACTCAGCACTGTCAACGAAAAGCTGCGTCACGCATCCCGCTGCGTTTAGAGCATCCGCATTGCAAGGCTCATGAGCCAAAAATTTGGCTCACGGTCCAAGCAATACCATGCATTAGTGATCCGCTTCGCTCGCCCTACGGTCCAGCTCATGGCCATGATCCGCTCCCCACACATTTTCTCTCTCTCTCTTTTTGCCAACTAAGCATTTAAAAGTCTAAAGCCCAATAATATAGTAGTAGTGGGGTTTATAAAATATTATTTTATTTGGTGATCCAAGTTGGTGATCCATAGGATGTAGAGAAGAAAAAAAAGTTGGCTTGTGAGATGATGTGGAGGTTGTGGGCCCCCACTTATGATCCAAATTTTTGGATCACCAATGCAGATGCTCTTAGTTGTGGGCATGGTGATGATTTCTCTTCGGCTTGTTATCGTTCTTTTTGCTTTTTTAAAAATCTTTATGCATCTTTTAATTAATCTTATTTCATTTTATTTTTTTAATTCTTAACTTAGCTTCATGTTTTAAAATCATTTTTCTAGTTTTGGTATTACCGATAAACATTTCGGTTGCGTGAAGATTAAACCTTTTTCTGGTTGGAATACTATTAGTTTATGTATGTGCTGAGTATCTATCAGGTACGTAAATGAGTATTTTATTAGTTTATAGATAAACATTTTATTGTTGTTTATCTTTGAGGAGATAAAGATCATGTTCGATAAAATTAGTTGTTTAAATAGCGATTTAGATCGAGGATAGATATTTAAATAGCGGATAACGTTTCTAATTTAGCTGTTAGTGGATAACTGTTTCTAATTTAGTTGTTAGCGACTAGCTATTTAGACGAGCGGTTAAAACTAATGTGTTCGGTTAATTTAGATGTTATACTAGCTGATTAATGTAAATTTACGTAGAAGGATATAGATAGTTTCTAAAAATAAAATTTTTAAAGGATATTTTTTGGCTAAAAAATATAAAATGCTACTTTTAAATGTCAAACGTTAGTACTATTAACTTTTAAAAAACGCTGCTTAAAATGCTAATTAGTATATTGATGTGGTTTTTGAGAGTATATACTACTAGTACTATAATATAGATTTTTTTTTTAAATTTAGAAAAAGGCCTCTCAAATTCTATTTTAAAGGGCTTGCTCATTTCGATATCTAGCAATGTTTAGTATACGCTAACTGTTTATGAACCCTCATAAACAATGCCCATGGCTAATCGCTGTTTCTTACAACGGCTAACTATTCCTAATTGTTGCTATATGCAAATAATTATCCACTGTCTCCTTTCCGGGAACACTATTCCTAACTGCTACTAACCATTACCAACTGCGAATAATCGATAACCGTTAAGAGAGTAGCTAGGTAAGCCAATCGAGCTTGTATGGTTATTTGAGTTGAGCTCAAACTTTATGAATCTAGGGCTAGAAGCTCATTGAGCTTAAATAAGTTGAGTCTAAACAAGTCGAGTCAACAAGCCCGCCGAAGCTTCGTACCTTTTTTTTTTTTTGTGCAAAGGGAAGAATTTATTAATCATTAACAACTTGCCAAACGACACTTACACGATGATGGCTTGTCTTCCCACTCAAATATTTGTTTCTGCATACAACTTGGAGAATAGATCAACAGATCCATTGTAAGTTCCTGTTGGTGAAAGATATGCTGATCTAATGTAGTTTCTAAGAGACAAATATTCTTCCGACGTGAAAAATTGCAGTTGAAGTGTCGAAGCCAATTGAATGATTACGATGCAGTAAAATCGTAATTCATCCCATGAAAATCAAGTACACAACCACACAAAACAACTGAAATCAAAACTATACTCTCACAATTGAAGAGAAAATAACTCTCACAATCAGAGATACTCATACTAGTAGAAAGATAAAAATAATACTAAAGGAAATACAAAGAAAGGAAAATGACCAGTCATTTCGACACCGTGAAATTACCGCAATGAATCCAAGAAAAGTAATACTATAGCTTTCACGATGTCTTAATAAACAAATATTAAGGTCTAGATAATTAAGCATTTTGTATAAAGGCAAGTAGTTTGATTTAGAGTTACTATTCATAGTCACATTCTCGAAGGGGAGCATTGGAGCAGCGGTAAAGTTGTTTCTGTGTGACCAAAAGGTCACGGGTTTGAGCTTTGGAATTAGTTACTGAGAAATTCAAGATAGGCTACTTACAATACACCCCTTTGGATGAGGCCATTTTTCGAACTTTGCGTGAACGCGAGATGCTTATGCACGAGGCTACCCTTTTTCATGGTCACATTCTCACAACAATACTTATTCATGGTCACATTCTCACAACAATATAGGATGCTTTTACATCCAAATCTAACTTTCCTCTCCTTTTTCTCCCCTCACCTCTTTACATATCTTCTCATTTGTCCATATGCTTATGTAATTAAAAGTAGAGTTAAAGTGACTACACAACTTACATAAGCTTACACTCCTAATATTATTACCCAATGAGTAATGATACTAGCAACCTATCAAATATTAATGATGGGAAAATTACAACTAAACAAAAATTATATTTAAAAGTAGAGTTATAGAGTCTGTTCTTTTCATGGGTAAATTTTAAAATATCAACATCAACCCAGTTCAACCCACTTTCACTATTTTAACTAAGTTCAATTTATCACATAAAAAAATTCAATCCACTTCAACCTACTTCAACCCACCTCAACCTACTTTAATTCACTTTATTCTTTTACCTATCCTAATTTACTCAAAAAAGAGCAGGCCCATAGTAATGACGCTAACATTATGTAACTTTATACTAAGGGTGTATTTGTTAAGGGGGAAAATTATTTTCCATGAAAAATATTTTCCCAAGAAAAATAATTTTCCACTTACATTTTCAGCTGTTTGGTAGAATGGAAAATCATTTTCTTTCCACTTCATTTTTTGCTATTTGATAGAATGAACCTCCCGTCCTCACTTCATTTCTTTTTACCATCAACTCCCTTCCCTGCTCAATACTCTGACCCGACCTAACCAACGAATTCTGTTTCTCTCTTCTCTTCAAAATCAAACCCAAAACATCAGTAAGAAATATACCCAGTAATAAACCCAGCAAAAGATAGAGTCAACATTAATGAATTTCAATTTTTTCACCATTCCTAAGGATTACCCAGTTGACTTTGAGTGATATTAAATCCAGATTAAAGAAAATGATGAACGGAGAGATGATAGGTGTCTCAGATTACGAAGTTCTTTGAAAGGGCAACTGTAACAAGATCAGAAAACTCAAAAAATAATTACAAAGATTAACGATGAAAACCATCGATGAACGCGATAAACATGAAGAAGAGGGGAAGAATGAGAGACAAAATGAGAATGAAAATAGAATGATTCTAGGCACAATTAAAAGAAAATAGAACGAGAAACAAAATTGTGCAACAAAAATTAAGCTTGGAAAATCGTTTTCCCTACTTTTTCAAGGGAAAACAATTTCCTTCAAATGGGGTAAAATGATTTTCCCCTAAAAATGATTTTTCCCTCCTTGTTTTACCAAACGGCGTAAAATGGAAAAATTATTTTTCGAAAAAATCATTTTCTCCCCTACCAAACACACCCTAAATAAAAATTGCAAAGTAATTACTCATCGCCATGGGAGAAGCAAAAGGGAAACCTATCCCTATTACAATTTCAATTCCTGTTAGAAAAAGGAAAGCCGGCGTAGCGCAATTTAATAATAGCCTTTTATTTACTTTACGTTATAAAGAGAGCAGCTGTGGCTTCCTCCTCGGACACTGAAAACTGAATTCAGAAATCTCTCTCTCTCATCGCCATGGCGGTGCGGACGGGACGACAAGACGAGAAGAAGGACAAGCCGAAGCAACATCGAAAGCAATCATCTGATTGTGACCTTCTTGACCTTAATTACTCTCTCTCTCTCCTCCCTCACCCCAAGCGATCAGTCAGAATGGACTCTCACTCTTGAGCAACTTTTTGACTTTAACTATGTTCTGGAGCTTAAGAAATTTCTAAACAGTTCAACTGTACGCACCAAATTCACAGAATTCTATAAAGTAGAACAAGACAAGAAAAAGAAGAAGATTCTCCATGCATAAAGAATTGTCAACATGTGAGACACAAGGGATCACAGCCTTATCAGCTCTTATCTCTGCTGACACTATACGACAATAAAGTTAAAACAAACTCTATCAAGAACAGTGAAACCTTATCTGTAAAGCTTATCTTTTTACCTGAAAATCTTATCTCTTTAGATTCCCATGATGTAAGTGTTTATGTCACAGCGCACCCTGTTTCCCCTATAAATAGATAGCCGATTTCAGTAGGAGGCATCGGCATTTGTAAGAATAAACTTCCCTCTGTAAGAAATCTCTCTGAAAATGTTCTAATTTCCTCCCTTTAGGGAAAGGAGAACAATTATCAATGAAATAAAAGAGTAATATTTCCTCAAAACTTTGTATCTATAGTTCTGTTATTACAACTTTGATTAAAGAAACGATATTAGAGAGAGAAGGAGAACGTCTGAATGAGTAGGTAAGTCTCGCGTCAGGGTGGAGTAAGACGAGCATGAAGGAGTAAGATAGATCAACTCTTGAAGGTATAATTTCTTTGATTCAATTTTGTTTTAATAGAATTATATAATATTTAGTTTGAAGTTTCATTTGATAATTTAGTATCCGAGTACCATCTTTAAAGACTTGACATACCCTTTCCGTGTGAATCACTTAATCAATTCAACAAATAGTTTTACCGCTTTTTTCATAAAAACCACTCGTCCCCCTCACAAATGGTATCAAAGCCTGACCTCTAAAAACAAAGTTGAACTACAGTACGAGATGTTGAAAAACAAATTACAATCGAACTCTAAGGTGGACAAAGATGGAAATTATTTAGCAGGACAAAGTTTTAATTTTCCTGAACTTCATTACTATAATCAGGAAAAAACATGGGATTATTTAAGGTCTTTTGATTTAAACGCTAGAAATATTAGACAGAACTTATTAAATCACTATAAAAATAGATTAAACTATTTATCAACCTTACCAAAAAGAGTTCATCCCATAACTATAAATTTATTAAAAGACAATATTGCTCTATTAGAAATTTTTTTTGAATATACCGTATAGTATCAACCAAACATCAACATTAATGATTCACAAATAACATATTACACCGATGAAGAAGAATAACTAGAATCAACACTTGAAAGACATTTGCAAAAGAAAATATAACTTGTCGGGGCTATAAAGTAATCTTTGCATAAAAAACAAAAAGATTTGATATCGGTCTGGTACCAAGACCGATAAATGAACACCCTTAGAGATGATGTAGAGAAATTCCAAATCCTTAGCACAAAAGAACTGCTCACAGATGGAAGCCAATGGTATTAGCGTTGCACTTGATGTATACCTAGAAACCTTGCACCTAACCTCTGATTCCCCGAAAGTCATCGCAATATCTCAGAGTTGAAATTATGAGAAAGAAAGAGATAACTCAATCAGAGTTAGAAAGAGATCACTCAATCAGAGTTGGACCTAACTAATAAGTTGGGGCGCCACGCGCCTCACCCCAATCCTAAAAGCATTCCTAACCATTGGAATACGTTTCAATGGTGGGGCCCAAATTTTCCATGCATTCTTCTGCTGATGTTTTTAACGCTCGTTTTCTTGGTCCTGACATGCTGGTGGGAGCAGGAGCGCACTGCAATTCCACCCTCCATTCCAATTTTTCTCTCTTTTTCTGAGTTTTTTGTTTTTCCTTTTTGTTCTTCTTAAAAATATTATTTGACTTATTAAAAGAAAAAGTTGTATGTCATGAGGTGGCTTTATTACGAAAATTTTATTGAGTTATCTAAGTTAGAATTCTATAGGTTGGAGATATGAATGAATGTAAGTTCCAAAAAATAAAACTTTTGTTGATGTGGTGGGATGAAGTTCCAAAAATTGAACATTGGCTGTGAATGCTCTAAAAGTATTTAAAATCCAAGTTTCAAATCGTGGAACTCCAACGCCTCCACATTATCGGAAGTTTCAACATTTGGAACTCATTTTCTTCACCTCCATATCCCATTAAACTGCTATTTGGATCATCGAATAAAATATTTGTTTTGTATCTAGTTTACAATGTACAACATTTTTTTTCTTCACCTCCATATCCCATTAAACTGCAATTTGGATCATCGAATAAAATATTTGTTTTGTATCTAGTTTACAATGTACAACATTTTTTTGAAGAAAAAAAGGAAAAGTAAAACAAAAGCCCAAAAAAGAAAGAACAAAATGGGAAGGCGGGGTGGAATGTTGGGCCGATCCAGCGTGCATTCGGACCCCCAAAGGAACGGGCGCTGTAAATTGAATGTGTGGAACATGGGTCGCATAGATGGAACCCATTCCATATGTGGGGTTTGCCTAAAAAATTAGGGTCAGGTTCAATTTTTTTTGTCTTCAATCTGACCTGACCCTCAAATTAAGGGTGCCCAGCTATGATAAAGGTCGAACTCGGATAGAGGTTTTGATCCTATGACCTAACTCACTAACCCTTTAAAAAAATATATATTTAAACAAAAGACTTTGAGTTTCGTTTGTTGAAAGCCTTTTGACTTTCTACTTTCTTGTTTCCTCTGAGCCCCCTCTCACTCCCCCTTTCTAGAAGACTAGAACTCATTGGGCGATGTTGAATTTTATGATAAAAATAAAATTTATTGAAAAATCTCATCATTTATATAGAAAAGATTTGAAGGTCAAATTTGACATGATGGTACCTATAGGATCATAGTCAGGTTCAAGGATATGCCGACTCGCACAAAGATCGGATAGGTTTAGGATCGAGGAAATCATACCTATCGATCCTCATGAGCCAATACTTAGCTCGCCTCAACCCTGACTATAATCAGGTCTAATCAAAAGTCACATTGCAAGCCCGACAATGAGCAACAATATTGAGATGGAAAACGGATGGACGCGGCCTTAATTAGCTATCCCATTCTATATGTGCAACATACTCATCATAACACAATCCCGAATAGGGATATTGACACTCTTTTTTGATATCTACACATGATTTACTCATATAAGTAAAGAATCAATATGAACACAAAAGGCGTGCGTGTATAAATTAGTATACCACAGAGTCCTATTTAATAATAGTCTAGGAAATGCCGTCAGTTTGATAATACAATTCTCTAATTGTTACAGCTTCTTTTTCTGAAACTGAAATAAGTGTGTAGTGCTTGTTGGGCCGGTCAGTGCAGCCTCACACAGGAGTCCAAATTACCTTGAGTCCATGCAGGCCCCTTCAAAGTTGGAGGTTGATGTTGATCAACACGTAGCAGACACAGGAAGCCGCCCAGCTTATAATTTTCCGTTTCTGGTGTATGATAAAGCAAACTACACTACAGCCTAAAATGCTGAATGGTTACAGAACAATGGATTTTTATGAGAAGGGGAGTTCCTACTCCTAGAATAAGCATGTCCAGCCATCTGTAGACAGTGTTGAACACAGGTTAGATTCAAATGAAGCCTTCTCTGAACATGACTAAAATAGGCTGCTAAATATTGGAGAGTTGAACAAACCTTTTTACAAGAATGAAACATGGTTGTTTTGTAACCAAAATAGTTTGGGTTAGCATTTTGTAAGACATATATACAACATAGAAGCAGGCAACAGGTGGGAAGGCATATGTGTAAATATTTGGGCTGCATTGCTAATAGCAATGACGCCTGAAAGGATAGAATTAGGGTTTTTTTTTTTTTTTGGGGGTGGGGGGTTTTCCCCCCCCCCCCCCCCCCCCCTGTTGATCCCTTACAAATATTTTTACCATGTTGGACTAGAATATGTGCAGAAGGAGGCACTAGCAGAATATAAGAGAGAGACCGATGGGCAGACATTACTTTCTTCGAGTTCCAGCAAAGGTGTGAAACAAACTGGCTGATATTCAACGATAGAATCATATCAATTACGAAGAGGGATATACCCTCCTCACAGACCCTGAAGATTCTGCTCCAACTGTTTCGGTCTGATGTGGAGATCCAGAATGACTGCTAGCAGGAAGATACTCCATGGGAGGAATAAATTGACTGTTAAAAAACATGCATTGTTCAGAGCTTTCAAGTTCAAGACATAAGGGAAGCTTTACTCTCTATCACTAGCAACAGGAGCCCAGGTCAGGTTTATTCTCCATCAAGAACTAGGGATTGGACTTTAGTGTGGTTCGTAGAGTTCTAAACAGCGAGAGAGATACATAATATTTTGTGTCGTGATTGAAACAGAAATGCTACAAACTTTCCAAGTGCTATAGAATATTTCAAACATCTTCGTGTATGGGTCTTCTCCACAAAACTTAAGAGCAACCCATAAATCAAATTTGTTGTCGACCGCCCAGAGCTGTTACAAAAAAAGTCCCGAGCATTGTCCCGCAACATGAGCTTGCTGCAATTCTGCAAAGAGCCTGCCTCAAAGAGGATGAGTCATCCTCAAAAATGGAGGTCTGACAATAGGGGTCCTCCTCTGCCTGCAAAAACAGGCCACCAAGCACCACCATTTGACAGCAACATCAATAATGTGGCTAGGTCTTTTAATGCACAAGACAAACAACTACGGCGAAGAAGGATCGCCTTGTTTCACACCTCTAGCTGGTAGAAACTTATCTGTTGGATTACCATGCCATAACATATTAATGGAAGCCGATAAAACACGGTTCATTGTGACTTCTATAAGCAATTGGGTTAAGCCAGGCTTCCGATAAGGTCTCACAAAGGAATGGCCATCGCACACTATCATGTCTTTTCTAAGTCTATTTTTCACAGCCATGTATGATGCATCCTTGCTGTTCCTTTTTTCTTCGCATGGTTCGCAGGACTTCCTGGAGAATGATAATATTATCTGAAATCCGACGACCCAGCACAAAACTTCCCTGGTTGGGAGAGATTACCTTACTCAGTGTTGGCTTCAGTCTATTCACCACAGCTTTCGTAACTACTTCGTAGGCTACATTTACATAGCCCTATGGAGCAAAGTTGTGTCACACACTCTGGATTCTCCACCTTCAGGACCAAGACCTAGAAAGTCTCATTAAAACCTCGGGCAACCCCTCCATTGCAGTACATTGAGTGCTAAAATGCATCAACTATCCTCCAACTAGATCCCAATTTCTTTGGTAAAACAAAGCTTGGAACCTGTCCGGCGGCCCAGGGCCTTGAAAGGCTCCATGTCAAATAGAGCTCTCTCAATCTCACTTCCTGTGAAGTGTTTCTCTAGCACAACTACACAAGCATATCATCCTCCCTCCGGCACAAGAAACCTATTTGGGGCAGAATACCAGGATAAAAAGGGCCATTTTCATCAACATACAGATTGATGAATAGCCTACCAATTACGCATAGCTTTGAGTTCATCTTCATCCCACAGCCAAGTATCTTGAACATCTTAGAGGGCATAATACGATTTATTTTTTGGCTGATCACCATGCTAAGATGGTAATACCTTGTGTTTTGATCTCCATCTCGAATAGCCTCCATTCTTGATTTTTGGAGCCAAAAAAGTATTGATTTGGTCAAGGATTTCATCCAGTTCCTATGTTTGGCCTCAAGTTTAATAAAAAATCTGTTGTTGGGCATGAGGAGTAGTCAGTAAGTCATTTGGGTGCCTTCAATTCTTGCCCATAATTCTTTCTTTCTTCTGAGCAGATTCCCAAATACATTTTTATCCCAATCATTACGATCCCCTGCTAGATGAAACAGCATGGGATAAAGGGGAACATCTTGCTTCCAACTTCCCTGAAGGCAATCATTGAACGTTTCCTGTGTCAAGCACGCTGCCTGAAACCTAAATGGCCTCTGCACTTCAGGAATGGAAGCAAAGCCGTTTGGATCAATTAAGAGAGGGCAGTGATCTAAGTGGTTTTTTAGTAGATGGCCTACTCCTGCCTCCTGGAATTCAATCCTCCATTCGTCATTACAGAGAACCCCTATCAAGCTTGGCATGCTTCATATATTCAGGTGTCTTGCCTCAGCTCCTCGTGAACTGAAGACCTATAAAACCTAGACCAACAAAATTATTATTATGGATCCAGCAGTCGAAGTTGTCGCATCTTCGGACTAGATCATCCCCACAATTGTCTTTCCGACGTACTTCTAGTTTCCTTGAAGTTGCCAGCAACTGACCAAGGTTCATGATTATTCTGTGCAAATGAGCCCAAACATGCCGCCTCGTAGCCTCCTTGTGGACTCGCATAAATATCAGAAAATAGCCAACAATCACCCTGTCCATTTGCACCTCCAAAAGGGTTACTGCTTTCTTTGTGTCATCTCCTTTGCACATTTAGGTGATTGCCCTCCTTTTCTTGGCAGACCAAGATGTAAAATGCTGAATGTATAACCCGTATCGATTATCTTCAGTGTGTCATGAAATTTAACTGGGATATCACCTGTGTTTGCACTTCTACTTGCAAATTTTGAGATTCACTACGCAAGTTCAGATAATCCGAAGGAAACCCATGATTAGGGAAAAAAATAACTACTAGCTATAGAAGAAAAATGATGAAAGTTCAGTATTCTCAATAGTCAAAGACAGAACCAGACACAACGCCAGTTCTAATCTCGCGCTGCTTCTTGAGCAACTGACTCCTAGCCTTGCTGCGCACAGAGGATGGAGACTGCATCATCCTCTTCTGCACCTGCTTCTCCCTCCCACTCATAAATGGCAAGATATCATCAAAACGATGCTCCTGCCGCTGGTTCAGAGGGCAGTAAAATCTGACTGTCACTTCTTCTCTCTCTGGCATCAACAACTCATCCTTAGTGATTTGATCATCTTTTTGGCTTCTCTTTTGTGTAAATTTGAACATGTGTTGCAAATTGCTGTTATCTTGGAGGTAGTTAGCGAAACCCAGCGGCCCTAGGAAACCTTTTATGAACTTGCTTTGAATAATTTCAGAGGCTTTGAACAATATAAGCCCATCTTTTACCTGCCGGGCAATCTTGATGGCTTGTGGGCTATTCTTGTCTTCATCCCCATCCTCATCGGCTAAAACTTCCAAACTTTTCCCTCGATCTTCAATGGCCAACCCTCGTAATTTGTCAGTGATATTATCTTCGATTTTGTCTCTCGAACACCCTTCTTCTACTTGTTCTTGGAACTTGTTGAGGAACCCCATCTCAGAGATCAGACCCAAAGCATCATCGACCGCCGAAGCAACACCTTCGTCACCCATAAGGCTCAACAAATTGTTACTAACATGGGCACCCGGCATACTGCTAAGCAAAAAGGACCAAGCCGAGATTGCCTACTCGGACCCTTCACTACCATTCTTAGCTAAAGAATCCCAAACAATACGCATAACACTCTGGGTCTCCTCCGGGTGGGTAGACCCAAAAAAACCCACAAAGCCGAGGCAATCCAGAATGCCCATAACAATGTCAGAGTCAGACCCAGATGACTCAAAGTGAAGGAGGGCTCGAGATAAAACAGGGAGACTTTCATCGAACACCTGGTGGGCATCGTCTCCTCCAGCATCAAGATTGATAGCCAACAAGGAAACAAGTTTAAGGGAGAGACAAATCTCGATCTTGGACACTTTGGGACGTTTCTGGGTGCCATTGTTGATGGAATGGAGGCAGTGAAAGAGAAGGGTCACATAATTGCCTGTTACAAAGCCATAGGAGGGGAAAGAGGAGAGAGCGGAAGACAGGGAGGAGTGAGAGTCTATTCTGACTAATCGTTTGGGGTGAGGGAGGAGAGAGAGATGGTAGGTCAAGTTAGAATCAGATTGGATTCGGCCTGAATTGCGCTGAATGCAGGGCATGATGTGATTGCTCTGGGTTTGTGGTTGTGGTTGTTTTTCCTGCTTTGGCTTTTCCTTTTTTCTGCGTTGTTGTCCTGACCGCATCGCCATGGTTACCGGAGATAGATAGAGAAAGAAAGATTTCGCATTATCAGAGACAGTGTAGTGATGGGTGATAAACCCATGCCTGCTGTGACGTAGGGGTGTTCATAGTTCGAGCATCCGCATCAAAACGATTTTCGGTTCGGGTAATCAAAATTTTCTATCGGCCATCCCCTAAATTGACTCCGAATAGAAATTTTCGGGCTCTTGAAAGTTTGGTCCGGATTTCTGCTTACCAAATAACTCGAATTATATTTTCACATTTTTTGTTTTCATTATTTTTTATTTTGCCATTTTGTCAGCATGTCATTAGGTAAAATACTTAGTTATCCAATTATAACAATTACTAGAACTATTTCCCTTTGAGTTAGATAATATGTCAACATTCAAAATTATAGATAATTCATGAACAATATTATTTTCATCATTTATATTTATTTTATTAGTTGAATAATCTTTGTATCTATTAAACTTTTTAGATTTACATATGTGTTATTTTGAATATGCAATTAAATATTTATTAATCACATTTATAAGAAACTGATTAAGGAGAAGGTGAACGATCTTGTGAAGTATGTAAAGAAAAGTTAAAAAAGAATAGTATACGTGTACAAGACAGAAAATATATTAAAGCACTAATTAATATGCTAATCAATAAAGTTATGACATTTGGCAAAAATGTGTGAAGTCACTCAATTTTATATATAAATTATATAGATAATTTATTTAACGGTTTTGTTAATGACTGCCCTAAGGGCAATTGTTAAGGTATAATTAATAAGATTTGATAATTGAATTCTGCGCCAAGTATTGAATAATAGCCATTAATTTGCTATTATATTTACAATTTTGCCCTTTATTTAAACCTTTTGAAGCCACTTGAATTTATCATTACTTTTACTTTAAAATCCAATCTGCCATTGTTAGAACCTCCAACAATATGTGCTCGGATGCTCCATCACTGCCATCACACACCACCGTGATCGTTGCGGTCACAACTGAGACCCTCAACCAAATGCAACACCACCAAAAACACTACTGCCCAACCAGATTCTATTATATTCGCTTGCGACATGAAACGACTCTCTAGAGTGATCGGCTTCGCTAGTGAGAAGGGTGAAACCCCAAATCCCAAATTAAAGCACTTAAAAATTGAAATCTTATGTTTAAGGTCCATAACAAATTATTGAGAAATTGTGAAAATTAAATAAATCACAGATAGATGATGGCGATGGACTTAGAAAGTGGTGGATGGGTGTTGCAAGCTTCACGAGGAATGTGGGAGGCGGTTGGATTTGTAGAGGCTTGAGTGGATGAGGGAGACGACAACCGTGGAATATATCGGGTCAAATAGAAGAGAAGGAGGACAGAACATGTATGGTCCTTTTGGAGATGGGGTGGTGCTGGGAAGACAATGGCTTTTTTTTGGGGGGGGGGGGACTAACTGGTGATAGATGGGCAGAGGAATTAATTAGGAGAGAGAAAATGCTTTGAGGAAGCTGAAACGGAAGGAGGGTTACTTTAGAAAAATTGAAAAATTACTTTCAATTACGTCGATTGTTGCCGTGAAAATTATGTTGTTGAGTGCATTTAGTAATTCTTAACCATTGCCCTTAGGGCAATGCTTAGCATTTCCCTTTGTTTAATTAGAGGAAGCGTGGAACCAACTTCACAAACTTAGTAGCATCTGAGCATTGTACAATAGAGCATAGGCAACTTATAAAGAAAAATCTAGACACTTGGGTAGAGATATACAATAAATTTAAGATCACATGACTTGTATCCAACCTTTCATATGGCTCTTTCCCACTCTCCTACACATCATCCATGCAACAAAAGAAAATTTTGGAATTTTTTTAGTTGTTCAGGTGTTCAGTACCCAAACTGGCAAAACATTCGAACCGTACTCGAAGCAAATACTTGGGAACAATTTCGGTTTGGGTACTAAACTAGGGTTTTTTTTGTTGTTGGAAATTTCGGTTTGAGTATCCAAAATTTCGAGTTGGTTTGGTTTCAGATTATTTTGAACGCCATACTACTGTGTTTGTATGTGTGAGGAATAGGAGTGGGGGTATTGTTTTGCTGATTTCATTGACAGACTGACTTATTGCTTTCCATAAATGTCATGACAAAATGACAACCCTCCTATTTCCCCCTTGTTTTGGATGTAAGCTTCAACAATTCAGTAATTTCATTTACAACATAAAGTACAATAGACAATGCTCACCTTTTAAAAATATGCACGTACGCAAACATGCACAAACCTCTGATGACTAAAGGTGTATCAAAGTTAAGCTAAGTTCAAATTCAACGAGTTCAAAACTTTGGTTGTGAGCTTATTTCAGGCTCAAGCTCAATTTATTTCAGGCATGAGTCTAAATTTGTCTAAAACTCAAGTTTAAATTTTCTCATTTTAAGTGTTTGTACCCAACAAACCAATTTATAAAGTACCTATTTATTCATTTCTGCAACGACCAAGTCGCCGGGAAAAAAAAAGATTTTTTGGTTTACATGGTAGTAAATTTATCACACGTTGAGATTGTTTGTAAAAGCAAAGGAAATATAATATCTGTATGTGATAACTAAGTTACTATATTTCAAATTGATGAGTAAAAATGCTTACAACTCGGAGTGTAAATAAATAAATGCGCAAAAATTCATGATGCAAAAACATGATAGTTTTCTTTTTATGTTTGAATGGTGGTGATAAAAAAAAGTGAAGAAATACACGTGTAGGAAATTAAGGAATGAGAAAATACTAGGGATTATATATTGGATTTCTAATTTTAAAGCCAAATAATTATTTTTATTGTTGTTGTTATTATTATTATTATTATTATTATTATTATTATTATTATTATTATTATAAACCCGTGCTATACACGGTGCATGATGAAACAGATGTTTAAAAAATGTGTATCATTGAAAAAATTAAAAAATTTATCGATAAGTAGTTAGTGAAAAAAATAAAAAGTTGTGAACTTCATAAATAGCAACTGAGATAAATAAAGTCAAACAAAAAATTAATTGAATCATGTAGGATAATTTAAAGATATAGAATTAGTGGTTTATATTTAGGGATGGGAGTTCTACCCAAATCCGAAAAATTCGAAACGAACCCTATTTATTTATGGTGGGTTCGGGTACAAAAAATGGAGAAAAAATAGGTATGGGGCGGGTGTGCCAAAAACGGGTATAAGTATGGGTACGAATCGGGTACAGGAATACCATACCCAACCCCGTCCCATATCCAAACCCGATTTTTTTCAAAAAAAATTCTGAGACTGAAGCGAGTAGGCTGTAGTGAAAAAAAGGCCAAAATCTATACCTAAATACATATTGTGCTCTTAGATTCAGCTAACAGCTACTCTACTCTTATGCACCCACAAATTTGATATTTTGTAAGGATACAATGCATTTCAATTATGAGTATTATTTTTTAAACTTAATAAACCCAACGTGTATTATTTTAATTTTGAATATGTAGGCAGAAATTTAATAAGGGAGAAATCCATATAAAAAAGTATTTTTCATTTAGTTTTAAACCTCCAAAAATTAAACTTAATGAACCCGATAGGTCTCAGTTTTTATAATGTATATGTACCAAAATAAAACCTGAATAACTCGAAAAACCCGATGGATATGGGTAGGGTATGAAATTTTAAAACCCGATGGGTACAGGGTGTGGGTATGGGGATGGTTTTAGAAAATGAGTATGGGTGCGGGTACGACTCCACTCGCCCCGAACCCGCGCCATGCCCATCTCTATCTATATTTAATAGATGGTTACCCTGTAGATAATAGGATTATTATATATTCTTTACGATTTTAAAAAAAAAAGTAATAATAAAGACATGATTTATTTGGGGAATGTACCTTTTTTTAATGGATATAATCAAAGGTTTTGATTTAATAGGTGATTAACTTTTACGGTTGAGATTACACCAAATAAATCACTCATGTTGTAGCATTTTAGGTTTTTTCAAAAATTATAATTTTTATTAAATGTTTGAGATTTGTTTAAGATAATAAGATTATCATATAGTCTTTTTCATATATAAGTGACATTATCAGGAATTTTTTTAAAAATAAAAATTATAAATGGGTATTTTACTTGAATAATGTAGTTTTTTTAACTTTAAAATCTACGGTTTAGATTTAATGAATAAATATAGCTGCCTATTTTTTTTCCTAGATAACTTTTTTGATTGAATTTTTTTCCTAAATAATTGGATCGTCATTTATCTTTTATAATGTATATCCAAAATCATGGGGGATTTTTCTTAAAAAAATAAATGGATATCCTAGCTTTAAAATCAACAACTTAGATCTATTGCATAAATAATTTTTATCGTTAAGATTACACTAAATCATGCAAATCACACTTGTTGCAGCATTCTAGGGTTTTCCAAAGATTATACATTTTTTAACTACTCGATATTTTTTTAGATAATAGGATTATCATATATCCTTTATCACATAATCAAAATTATGATGGATGGTTCTAACAATAAAAATTATAAATCTAATGCATAAATAATTTTTAACTGCATAAATAATTTTTATGGTTAAGATTATAGTAACTCCACAAGTCACACTCATTGCAACATTCTAGGGTATTCCAAAGATTATCATATTTTTTAATTGTTGAGCATTTTTTTATATATTTGAATGATCATATATCCTTTATTGCATATAATCAAAATTATGAAGGATTTTTTAAAAAATAAAAATTATAAATTAGTATTTTGCTTCGATAAGGTATTTTTTAATTTTAAAATCTACAATTTAGATTTAATAAATAAATATAACTACCTATTTTTACCCTAGATAATTTCTTTTGATAGATTTTTTTGCCTCGATAATTGCATTATCATCTAGCTTTTATCATGTATATTTTTAAATCATGGAGGATTTTTTTAATCAAAATAAAAGGACTTCTCAACTTTGAAATCGACAACTTAGATCTAATGCATAAATAAATATTTTATGGTTGAGATTATAGTAAATCTCGCAAATTGCACTCGTTGTAGCATTCTAGGATTTTCCAAATATTATCATATTTTTTAACTGCTTGGGATTTTTTTGAGATAATAGAATTATCATATATCCTTTATCACATATAACTGAAATTGTGAGGGATTTTTTTAAAAATAAAACTATAAATTGTTATTTTAATTGAATCAGGTTTTTTTTTTAATGTTAAAATCTATGGTTTAGATTTAATGAATAAATATAACTACCTGGTGCTTTTTCCAAGATTTTTTTCTTGATAATTGGATTATCATCTGTCTTTGATCATGTATATCCAAAATCATAGGAATTTTTTAAAATAAAAACAAAGAGATATCTTACCTTTAAAATCAACAATTTAGAACTAATGCATCAATAACTTTTATGGTTAGGATTACTCTAAATCCCACAAATCACTTCCGTTGTAGCATTCTAGAGTTTTCTAAAGATTACCACGTTATTGTATCTACTTGATATTTTTTTAGATATAGGATTATAATATATCCTTTATCACATAACCGAAATTATGAAGGATTTTTTTAAAAAATAAAAATTATAAATGGGTATTTTACTTGGATAAAATAGTTCTTTTTAACTTTAAATTCGCAGTTTAGATTTACTGAATAAATATAACTGCCTAGTTTTTTTCCTAGATAATTTTTGTTGATAGAATTTTTTTTCCCTAGATAATTAAATTTTCATCTATCTTTTATTATGTATATCCGAAATCATGGGGGATTTTTTTAAATAAAAATAAATAGATATCTTAACTTTAAAATCGACGGCTTAGATCTAATGCATAAATATTTTTATCGTCGAGATTGGACTTATAATATTATAAATTATATAGATATAGATATAGATATAGATATAGATTATATTATAGATATTATGGATATAGATAGATTATAGATAGATAGATTTTATTAAATTAATTTGATTTTTTATAATCCAACAGTAATTATTAAAAATAATCTCAATCTAACAATTTAAAAACTCTAATTTTTGAGAATTTAGATAAACAATAAGACCCATAAGATTGCTATTATATAGAGAGAAAGATTATAGATATTATGGATATAGTTAGATTATAGATAGATATATTTTTTAAAATTAATATGATTTTTGTATAAATCCAACGGTAATTATAAAAAATAATCTTAATCTAACGGTCGAAAAACTCTAATTTTTGAGAATTTAGATAAATAGTAGGACCCACAAGATTGCTATTATGTATTATATATATAGATTATTATTATCATCATTTGATTTCTAATATCTGAAATCATTAAAATATATATTTTTGACAAATACCCTATTTGGCAAACAGCTATTACCTGTTTGTATTAGTTGTTTGTTGAAAAAATATTTGGTAAAATTAGCTGTTTCTGATAAAATTGTAAAATAAAAAACTGATTCTCTAAAAAATTCTTTCAAAAAGCTCATAATATTAGCCTTTTTCAAATTAACTTTTTAAATTCAAAAACTCTTCTAAAAAACTTTTCATCAAATACTTACATTAATTTTTTGAATTAATTAAATAACTAATTTCATTCCAAAAAATTCTTTTTATGAAAAAGACCCTTCAAAAAACTATTTACCAAACGCGTCAAAATTTTTACGACAAAAAAAGTATTCCCAAGGTCAACTCAACTCAAATGGGCGTTTTTCACACAAAGAAAGAAAAACATAGAAGGAGTTGCAAGCTAACCAAAAACCTTGTCATCTTCGGCGGATTAACGGACACCAATCTGGCAATCTCTGTCCTGCCAATCGGGCATTTGGCTGCTCAACTTCCTTGCCAAGTTGCTCCCCAAGAATTTTGAAGTGGAAAAATACAGGGACAAAAATTATGGTCTCAACTGCCATTTTCACCTTTCCACCATCTTCCCCAGTTTCTCCTTCCACCAATTCGATAAGAGCGGCATCGAGCTACAATCCCATTTTCTGCAAATTCAATTTCATCCATTTTTGCAGAAACCCTTTGAGTTTGAGACCAAAATCAGTGGTTGAGCTATTCTTCAAAGTCCCAAATGGGTATGTTGGGCGTCATTCGATCTGCACTTCCTCCTCTTCCAAACCCTTTTTCCGGCCTGTCATGGATTGGCAAGATTGCACGTCAGTATCTCTCTCTCTCTCTCTCTCTCTCTAGATTTTGTGTTCAATAATTCTGTTTCAATGCTGATGACTGGCCCAACTGTATTCTGCAATTGGGTTCATAATTTCTCATGTACTAACACAAGCTGTTGAAATGGACCGTGAATGGTGGAATTGAGCATTTTGTAGCTTTGATAATATTGGGTATCCAGTCTTATTTGATGAAAAATAAACCGAAGTAGTGATCTGCGCAATGCTTCATTTCGGAAAGGCTGTCTTTTTACTTTTTC